>JAOEGT010000024.1:88481-103740 GCA_025447795.1 Speoplatyrhinus poulsoni
TTCTGCTTTATTTAACATACTTCGTTTCGAAAGGGTCACTGAATTCGGCAGGACACAGAATTAGGCGTAACACCTGTTTCTCCTTCAATTTATAGAGGAAATCATGTCTATGTGAAGGAAAACACAAAATCCATGCACCATGTGACAACAATGCAGTAGGCTCTCAGGCATTATGTAGCCTATTGGTTTTAATTTCTCATCATCCTTTTGTCATTTAATATGATCCCTGCTGAATTAAACAACATACTTGTCTGCTTTACTCTTTTGAGTATTTTGTTTGGGGAAGTAGCCTCTAGGCTAAGCCTATATGTGCGTTAGATGACGGCTGATAGAATTGCAGCTCGTTGTTAACAATGGTTTGGGGTTTAGAATTCCCCTCAAATATCTATTTGAGTCCAGAGAATAATAATAAGACCAAAATGCTATTACGTTTATTGAGAAATTAAATAATAAAATACCATGACTTTTCATGTCCAGAATAGACTCAAAATGTCATAATATTCCATATTTCCATTGAGCAGTGTTCAATGTATGTTCGTGGCGACGCTCATCGCTCAACAAGAAATAGAACCGTGTTCTAAACCTTGGCGTCAACGCGCGTCCGAACAGAAGCAGTGGGCTGGGGGAAGGAGTTTTTTTCAACTCGAGGAGCTCTGAGCGCTACTAAATTTTTTTATAAAAAACCCCGCAAGGCGCAGCGTGGCGCATCAAAGCGCATTTGAAGCGGCCGCGCCTTTAGACGCGTCTAAGTGTGATCGGGCATCCGGAGTCCCTTAAAAAGAATGCGTTCTATAAACACTGGCGTCTCTTGACGCGCGTCTAGAATATTGCATGTAGCCTATTGCTGTATTGTTATTGTATTGTGTAGGTTGCTACAGGCTACATTACCTCGGCAACAGAGGTCACTTCAGCCCCAAGCCATTGAGCCACATACTTCTTAGCAGTTTGGTAGCCTATTGAATTGATCAAACACCGCTAGGCCACCATATGCACAGGAATAGGAAGAGTTAAATAGTTATAATAACACTGAACACCCAGGGATATGGCATCTGAATTAATTTCTAGTACAAATACAAACTGTAAGAAAAAGCCTTGGCAGCAGCCTGTGTTTCTTGTTTCTGTAGAATTAAAGGTGTAGTCAGTGATGACGGAGAAGGACTGTTGATATTTGAAAATCAAAACAAAAATAGGTCTCCCTTCAATGCCATATGGGCGATCCCTCAGAAGCTCTGCACCCCACATTGAACACGTATTGCCAAGGCAGAGACAGCATTTTGTGGTGCGGTCTGCACCAAAGGGCTGTATGGAAACAGCAGATTATTTTTTTCACCACACACAAAACTGACATTTTAGCGGCCCGCCAGGAGCTATTCTCAGAATTTGACAAAAAGCATTATTAGCTTACAATCGCTGACTACACCTTTAAGCGGATAGCGCATAAATAGTGTATATGCATGCAGAAAGCCCATCCAGTTCCCTGTTTTGTGTCCATCGCTGCCCTCGGCTAAACCAGCACAACAAAAATAACGATATTCAGGTTGCATTATCCGCACCCTGACAGTGACTTGTGCTCCTATCGACTTCTTCCCCAGATCTCCTAACCCACCCCATATAGCTGCAGTTTGATATCACAGCAAGAATCAATCCGGAGAGCTTGGAAGTCGTGTTTCAGGCCGGTAAACTAGTGTGTGGCCAGTCAGATTCATAATTAGCTACGGGCGTACTGTAGGTGTGTACAAAGGCGACTTGAAAACAACTAGAAAACGACGGGTCCAACATAGGTAAAATCTAGCAGAATGTAGTAATATAGCATCAGTTTTATTAGAAGAGCGAATTCTTTTCTCAATGAAAAATATGTTTTCACTCTCCTCCCTGCAAGATTGGACAACAGCAAGCTCTGCTGCTAGGTTCGTCCAATCACCTGCCAAGTATTTTTTGAAAGGGCCCAGATGGATGTGTCTTACAGACACAGATATCTGGCATGTCAGGTTAACCCCCCTCCCCCCAAACTGTACAGTCACAGACCCGCTCATGTTGTTACAGCTATCAAGTGTCCCTTTAAGTCCCAAACTCAGGGAGGGCTCTCTAACCACTCACTGTGGACAACTGTACAGTATACACGCCTGGTAAACAAACATTCCCAAACCCTTTTTACGCTAGCTTAGGCCTTCGATGGAACCTGACGCTTCGAACAAGGAACAACACTAATGACAGAAATCGGATATGTTTAAGCTCTCCCCAAAGGTTTTATTTGGCATACTCTTGACATGCATTGGTGATCTTTACATCAAACGTTTTCACAGTACTGGACATGCTTACAGAGAATGGTTAATAGATTTCCATAAACAATGTGAGTGGCCATCGTTCCGTTACATTCATCCATTCCGATCACATATCCACCCTGGACAGGGACGATATAAAACGCTACTACTCGTCACTATGAGCACTTCGATAAAAGTTCAGTCCGATACAAGAAGGCCATCCATCCCACATTATGCTTTCCTCTATGAACACATAACCGACATCCGGTCACAATACATTTTTGGTTGCTGTCTGTGTCCATGCGCTGTTAGCGCCACAGCTGGTTAGTTGTGCCCAGCTGGTTAGCCAGCCAACTAGCCAGCCGCCTCAGCTAGCTAGCCGCCTCAGCTAGCTAGCGGCCTCAGCTAGCCAGCCACCTAGCTAGCTTAGCTAGGCGGACGAGTTCATGATGCGGGAGTCCGCAGAGTCAGACCTCTCCTCATACTCCTCGTCAGGGGAGTAGAGGCCCTGGGGCTTGGCCCCCAGCGGGCAGCCGTCCTCCCCAGGCCCCCGAGGGAGTCCCGACAGGGCCGGGGAGCTCCGCAGTGCCGCCGGCGGGAAGGGGGAGACGTAGTGGGCGGCAGCGGCGGCTGCAGCAGCCGCAGCAGCGGAGCGCAGCTGGTACTGCTGCTGCAGCGTCACGGTGTTCCACAGGGCCACGTCGCCCGCTGCTGCTGCGCCGCGCGCCGACAGCGAGTTGCGCAGCACCAGCGGGTAGCGGCCGGGCTGGGGGAAGGACGGGTGGTGCTGCTGCTGCAGGGGGCCCACGCCGTCCGCCGAGAAGCGCAGCGACTCGGGCACGCGGAACGCAGAGCCCACCGACCACTTGGCGGAGGTAGGCACCGGGTGGTAAGGCCCCAGCGCGTGCTCGAACAGGTGTCCGTTGTGGGGCAGCACCACGGACTCCGGGTGGGGGTCGGCGTGGAGGTGGGGGCCGCCCCCGATGCCGCCCTCGGGGCCCCGGCTGGACAGCAGCACCTCGATGGCACCCACCAGGTCACCACCACAGCCCCGCAAAATGAGCTCCAGCACGGGGGGCTTGTGGGCGGGGAAGATCTTCTTCAGCACTTCCAGCGGGGGGCGGTTGGCCCGCAGGTGGAGCGGCAGCGAGACAGAGCCCGTCGCGCCCTCGATGAGCACGCTGTGCTCCCCCCCAGGGGCGGTGGAGGAGGCTTGGAACCGGCGGGGGCTCTCCGACTTGGCCCTGGTCGTCGTTGCCCTGTGTTGTTGTTGTTGTTGGTTGTCGGGATGAGGAGGGGTCTCGGGGGGCTCTGGCGTGTAGCAGGTGCCGGGCTTGGAGCCCTCGGGCGAGCTGGCGGGGTCCTGCTCCTTGTCACTGGAGCTGCCCCCGTTCTCATTCTCCGCTCCTGACGACGCCTCACCGCGAGCCTCCTCGGGGGCCTCTGCAGATCCACAACAGGAGAGAGAGAGAGAGAGAGGAGCACGTGTTAAAGAAACCACCACACCTAACTCAGTAGAAGAAAAAACTACGGCTAAATCAGAAGAAGACAGCATGGAGAACTCAGTAGAAGAAGAAACCACGGAAAACTAACTCGGGGGAAGAAACCATGGCTAACTGTAGAAAAAGAAATTATGGCTAACTGTAGAAGAAGAAACCATGGCTAACTCTGTAGAAGAAGAAACCAGGCTAACTCTGTAGAATAAGAAACCAGGCTAACTCAGTGTAATGAGGGAAGGACTGCTTGTACAGGACTTCAAAACGTATTAAATTAATTCACCTGACCTATAGTACCTCCTTGATGTCTCCACAGAAATAAGCATGCTGTAGTCTATAAGCCCTCATAAAGAGAAAGGTAACATAGCCTATAATTAATAGCTTGTCTCCAACACAGCTAATATTCGTGTTGTTTTTTTTTACCCCTACAAAGCTGTTTACACAAAGTGCTGACTTGGTGCCATTGAGAAATCTACCGTCAATGCAGTTTTGACCACATTGTGTAAAGCGATTGCCTGTTGCTTGGTAACATTTCATTTGGAGTTGACCTCCTGCTAGAAATATGGCGATTACATTCGATTTGCCCTGTCCCGCGTTGATTACAGTAATCTTTTAAAGCACCTGGTGCTATTTGTCAAAATGAAATGGGGCTGGTGTGAAGTCAATGGCAATTCGCTTGGCCTTGTGTTCAGCTACTAGAATCAGATCAGACAGAAAGACATAAAAGGTCTGTTAAGGAAATCATAATAAATAGTAGGCCTATACTGCATTTGGACAATTTAACAGCACTAGCACTGACTAGCTATCAAATACAGAGGAAAATGTCAGGTTTATAATCTTGTCTGACGAGTTTCTTTAGTGTTTTATTTAAATCAAAAATGTATTTCAGCTCTAAATATATATATATATATATATTTAATAAAGGTTTTTTAAATAGGCTAAAGGGTCAAAACAATTAATTGTAAATAACCATTTAATAACACACCAAATGCCTAATAGTTTACACTATGCATTTCCTAAATAAAAAGGGCCTTTAGCATGAATTAAAAATCATATATTTTAAATAAAATGTATCCTAGTTTTAATGTAGATTATCCCAATCACATTTATACAATATTAGCCAAAGCATATTGGCTAAAATGTTAGGTTTCCTAATAAAAGTTTATAGGTTAACAACCGACCAATAGTGAGAAAGCAATCATAGGAAAAACAATCATGAATCATCTCACTTCAACCTCTTATTTTGCCAGAGTGAAGACCTTTGTGTTTGTGAACATTTCATTCAATTAAGCAGCACGTGCTCATAGACCTTTCTTATTTACTTAACTTATTATCATGGTCAAATCACACTATTACATCTTTTTGCTATCATGACCCTGTATCGCTCACAATAAATAGCACTTTCCACTTTGACCCAGCCAGTTAGGAGAAAAAAGCTAGGCTACATTTTTTTTAGAAATACATAATTTAGCAACATTTCCAAAACCATAACATGATACGTTAAAAATAGAATTGTACTAATATAGGCCATATATCCTCTGTTTATTTAAGACTAAATGCTGGCAGCCTATAGCTAATTATATTTGTTTTTATCCCCCTAAAAATCCTAGTCTGGTATATGTGTCATTCTCTTACAATTTATTCAGCTTTCATTATTATCAAAGGGTAATAAGCGGTCCTTACCCGTGCAGGGTCGCGTGCTGGCCACTTGCTCGGTGCTCCACCGCAACTCCAGCTCCTCCACCCTCGGCGGGGGCCCCTGGCTCCCCTCGGCCGGCCCGGGCAGAGTGATGCCTGGCAACGCTCGCAGCGACTCCGGAATGAGGCTCTCCAGGCTCTCGTTGGCCTGCTGCCTGCGCAGAGCCACCTGCGCCGCCATGACGCGCTGCCGCTCGATGATCAGGATGCACTTCTCACAAGTGCAGTCCTTGAAGCGACAGTAGCGCTTGTGTCCCTTGAGCCAGGACAGCACGCCGTGGTTACGGCACCGGGCGCACTTGGGAGTCCTCTGTAGCGGGGCACGGGGCTGCGACACGGGGCCCCCCATATAGAGGTACGGTGATCCGTAGCCGTTCATTTCTCAGAGACGGCGGCTCAGACGCGCGCTATATTTCCACGAGCAGGCGGACGCACACAACAAGCGCAACTCCGTCTGGTATAAAAGGCGTGGCGTGGCGCGGCACGAGTGCCTGTCAACGCAGGATCAAACCCTTTAGTGGCTCGCTACACGCACCGTATGAGAGGCGTCGGCTTGTGTGGGCGAGGACCCACCTTTCCTCGAAGAGATAGGCATCAGACTGATACGCGTTTTCGGAACTGAGTAACCAAAAGCTGCTGCTCGTGCACTGCCAGTACACAAACTCTCACAAACACGCACACACACACACACACACACACACACACACACACACACACACACACACACACACACAGCTCAAAGGCCAATCAGAACGCACTGACGACTTGATTCAACGCTTCATTAAAACCTCTTATATCCCGGTTTCATCAAGAATAGGCCTGGCTACTTCAGCTGTGTGAGAACGTTTATATAGCATAAACGCATTTTTCCGGCCGTATCTGGAAAAAACACCAACTAATATATAGACAAATTTTAAGCTTTGACGTCACCAACTGAGGGCTACAAACAAGGTAAAATAATTTTCTCGATTCTGGCCGAAATACTTAGTGACGTTAGCCAGCATATGGAGTATTCATGTCATTTTCAATCACCTATCAAAATTCTGTCTAATATTTTGAACCCATGTAAATAGCCATCTAACGCATTCGGTCTCAAGTAGGCCAAATCATTCCTGTACACACAATTAATTCCGTCAAAATATGGCCTAATGCCGTGTGCCCCACTTTGGCACAACCTTGCATAGCTCAGATGATTAGCTCTATATACACGAACGCTTAAAATGTTGAGCATAATATAAATCCCCTTTTGGGGCGAGGGGAAAATGTTAAGGACGGCGATATGTCCCTTTCGCCTTGCCTAATAGAGGGCATTGAAACACAACACCGGACAAACCCGAGGCCCATTTCTCACCGTAAAAGGGGTTATTCAAGCAAATAATGGGATCCAAGCGGCGGGACTTCAGAGAATACGTCCGTGGTAAACGTCACCACGTGAAGCCAGGCTCCGGGACTATTAAGCTTTTAATTGGGAAATAGCAGAGGAAAATTCAAGGTGAATACGGCTGCAGTTTGTGCCGGACCACTACATTTGTAGGAGTTGGGGGCCGGTGGGTGAACGCCTACACAACCACCTAATACATTTATTTATGTTGTTCCTTGATAAGTACAAACACAAGCTTGAATAAAACGCACAGGTCTACAGTTCTGACGCACAATATGTTTTTAATTCTGCCATGTGCACATATAGGCCTACATTAATAATAATAATAATAATAATACAAATATTTCCTTGAACAAATAGCCCTAAGTACAATTAATAACAATACAAATAAAACCAAATAAAACATTACTGAGGGTGTCACATCTATGAAGCAAGTTGCAAATTGTTTCTCTTAAAACAAAATCACACGTTGCTTTTGCACAAAAAAATTGTATTTAGGAACAAAAACTATTAAGACCACGAATTAATTTGGTAATTAAATTGGGATTAACAACTATCACTTAAAAGTCAAATAGCCTATTATAAAACATATAAAAAAAAAATATATATATAAACAGCGTGTTGTCAGAACGTATATTAAGATTTATCAGTCATTAGGACAGTTTCTTCAACAAACCTCACTTTTCAGCTCGAACGCTTTTGAGCCATTACACGTCAATGTTACATTGTGTGACATTGATGACATTATTATTACGATCTGTTTTCAGACCTCAACACTCGTAATTAAGTAAACAAACTTCAATATTTAAGTATGTCTAATAATAAGTGGTTATATCTTATAATGAATACTAATTAAAGTACGTTTCAATGAGCTCATTTGTACAGATCTTTATATTACAATCACATTGTGACATACATTTAACATTAGGCTATGGTTGTGTTGTCATGTGGCAACTGGTTATTGCCAACGATTTGCTCGTCCTATAATTATTCATAGGCTATATGCACATTTAATTCTAACTCAAAATACAACACACAATAAAGCAAAAAAAAAAACAAACTAATAAATAAATTCTAAATACAAAATACACATTTTAAATGTGTATTTTGATTTCAGCCCCTAAATATACAGTTGGCTATTTTAATAAAAATGTTCACATTATGAACAACAGTCCTATACAGGCTGACTTCTGAATTGCATTTTTAAACTATATAGGCTTTATTATTATAGCTCATAACCCTAAGGTTGGTCGAGTCCTTTTGATTTACCTTATTGATAGCAATGATAATATTTAGTTTGATTTAACATATCGAGCCAGAAGACATATTAGATAAATGGTATTGGTAATATAGGAATTATGCAGTGACTTTTAAAATTTAAAATACTTTTCGATGTATAGTTTTGGCTATATTACATATTCAGTAGCCTATATTTATTTATGTTAAAAAATGAGAATGCCAATATTAACAAATAACCTAGGCTACATGAGGGCAATTTTCTAATTATACTATAATATCCTACTGACATTGACTATTTCGAATTTCTAATATTTAGACAGAGCTATATTCCAAGTGTGAGGGAAAAAAATTGTTATAGCTATAGATATACTATAGATATACAGATATACTGTTTATGCTTCTATAGATGGTGCTCGGTTAAAAAAAGACATAGGTCTGAATACTGACTCGACCTCTTTTGATGTCTATATTTGAGAGCCTTAATGTGTTTGCTGTCACAAAGAAATATTCGTATAAAGAACAAATGAGGTGCTTCTGCAAGCTTTCGCTTACAGAGCCGCTAGGGGTTGACCTCTGAGTAGGTTATAATAACGCTCTGATTGGGGGCGTGGTTGCCAATCAGCAAGGCTGTCACGGGCACGCTGATTTAAGTGCCCCCAGGGAGGACCAATGGAATTAGGATTTATATTTGCTGGACCTTTTGAAGAGCATCAACCCAGATAAACTATAACCATGGAACTGTCTGTCATTGCAACCTTCATGGCAAAAGTTAGCATTTCAAGCTTTAGCAAAAGCTATCATATTGTAGTAATAGAGTAATAGATATAGGCCAATTGTAACTATTTTCACTGAATTTAGAGAATAATGTATATGTTAGGATATTTTGACCAGATGAAGACTTCACTTTAGTCATAACTTGGTCTTTTATTAACCATGTCAAGAAACCTCACTGTGCATGGAGCTGAAAAATGATCTACGTTCAATCTTGCCTTGTATAACCCTATACACCACACTATTTGACAGTGAATTGTAATTTGTATTGTATGAAAATATCTAAATAATACTGAAAACAAGGCTCTTAACAATCTGTATATCATATTGAGATGGTGTTTGTTTAAAAGTAGGCCTACTGTCAGTCCTGCTTTGCATTTAGGCTAACATATACAATCCCTCTGACCCCAAGGAGTCTGAAGAGTGTGCAAGAAGTCGTTTTAGTGTAATGCCAAGATAATAGTGTGTTTTGCATTCATAGCGCAGGGCAGGAAAGATAGAATATGGGCAGGACAAGTGATGGGCAAATGTCATCGGCCCCGTAATTTGGTTTACTGTCAAGTGTGGCCTGTTTATTGGGTGCTCCAGTGGACAGCGATGGCGGGAGCCATGACTGTCCTTCAGTTAAACAGCTGCAGCAGGCAATGTTGCTGAGGCTCTGCTATTGGTCAGCCCACCTCGGACCAATAAAAAGAGCGGGAAATTAACTCCTCCCGTTGTTAAGATCTGTTATATACAATGGTTGGTTATTAGCAATTAAAGTTTATTAACTGATAAAGGACTATAGGATATTTCTTTTAGATTATGATTATATAATATTGTTAGCCTATAATGTGTACAGTGAAATGATTACTGCATCAATAATACTGTAATGATACAATTTTTCAACTTAGTGGCATCTTTTGGCAGAAATGTTAATTGTGACTTTTGTCAATAAATCAAGCTTGTCTAACATAACTGACCTGCAACATTTAAAGGCATGTTCCATAGTTGTGTTGGAACTTGCCCAGAGCCTCAAAATGATCTCGCAGCTCACGGTTTATGTTTGTAGGGGGAAGAGTAGAGAGGAGCGTAAACAAACCACTCAGCACTCAAGTAAAGCAAATTGAGGTGCGTGAAATTTTCTTTCAATACCTCCTCCAATTCTAAAGTTGTTTAATGCATGTCTACCATTTTCAAATAATCTGGTATAATATTCTCTAATGCTTAAAGGTATAGTCAGCTATTGTCAAATTCACCAAAAACCTCTTTGCATTATGCTATCTTACTGTGTGTTGAAAAAAATAATGTACTTCTACACAGCCCTGTGGCAAACACCCCTCACGTCAACTAAGCCATACCACTACACTTTAATTCACAATGGATTTGTTTTGATTTAAGCTCAAAGTTAGCAAGCTCAAGAATAACCAATCCCTGCGTTTAATGATAAGGAGCATGTTTGTTTTGTTGCATTCATCTCCCCTCAGCCATAAGATAAGCAGGGAACACAAACAAAGTGGTGCAGACCGCACCACACAACGCTATCCCAGCCATGGCAAGGTATCTTCAGTGAGTGAGCGAGTGAGGGAGTATATGGCATTGAAGGGGGAGGTGTTTATGTTCAGCCTCACGAGACCGTCCTGATATCGCGAGATTCAGTTTAATTTCTCTGTGAGAATCAGTCTGGAAAGCCTCGGAATCATTTTGAATGTGTCCGAGTACCAACTGAATTTTACAATCAGCGTGTTTATAGATATACGGGCGTGGTTCTCCAATCAGCGTCGTGTTTATAGCTATACGGGCGTGGTTTAGGTGTGTCGACCATGGTGCCGACAGCGGAAACGACCAGATGGTTCGTTCAATCAACTGCCAAGTATTGTTTTGAAAGTACAGCCATTCACAAACAGTTTCAATGCACAGCTCCACAGATGGACTTGTGACAATTCCTCTGGCATGTCAGGCTAGTTTTTATTTTGATCAAGTTCAAATAACCTTTCTCCGGCATGGCTGACTCCAGCTTTAACTGTGAGTATAAGGTGATGAGTGCCACACAGACACACACACACACACACACGCTCCTGAGTGTTCAGGAGCCTTAAAACATCAGAGGTGATAATGATAGGCCATATAGGAGGAGCCATGGGGCTGTTAAACTGGCATGAAGACAGAGGCTGGTAAGCTTCCATTATCTAACTGGAGTGGATTCCATCACGGACCATCGTTTACAAAATGAAACGAGTCATTAGGAAACTATAAAACCATGCCATTTATGTTTGTCCTATAACTTTAGCAGCCGTTTGTTAAATAACAGCAAACTGCAAACATCGACATGCTGTGAGGTAAGATGGTTCTGAGCTCTTCTAATCTGCATCCATTAGAAGATGGGCGGAGCTACTGTATATTGCAGATTTTGTGACATCAGAAACAAGATACTATAATATTCCCCCCCCCCCCCTTTGTGTTGCAAAAGTGACATAACAGAGTTGGGGACATGTCAATCATACAGGCAAGGTCTGTACACGCCTGCACAGCCCTGAGAAAAGGCTGAGTGTTGGGGTTTCTCCATTTGGTAACTGTAATGGCATTATTAGGCTACCATTGAAGGTAACAAAATGAGGATGAACAAACTTTCCCTGGGTAAAAAATATTTATATATAAGTCAACGCCAATCTATCTATTAAATAAAACAATCAATCTAGTAAATAAAACTACTTCATTCATCATTTTATGTAATAGATAATGGGTTGCATTTATAATTTATATACTAAAATAGTATCTGTAAGTAACTACTTTCATTTGCCAATAACATAATGACAGATCAGGTGTTATGATGCTTCATAATGATCCACTATTAATGTCTTCCACACACACACACACACACATACGCACGCGCACACACACACACACACACACACACACACACACGCTAATCAAGAATACATTTGTTTACCCAACTAATTCCCAATTCCTCTTCCACGCCTTGAAGCTAGCTAGCTACAGCAGTAGCTAGCTAGCTAGCTACAGCATGTCAGTGGGTGCGGATGGGTTTTATCTGTTATGCTGGGGTATGCTATATAGACGCCAGGGCGTCTCAAGGTAAGCCAATCCTGTCACACTCCTCCCACCAGCTCTGTACACAGGCGAACGCTACAGAAGGACATCGCCCGGTTGCTCGTGACAACCATGATAAAATGGCCTTCCTTAACTAAACTCGTAAAGCACGGGGCAATAAAACTCAATCTTCTGTAAAATCCAATTAAGTCATTATCTGACTGATTGTATCTTTAATTGAAAACAGAAGTGACAGTAAATTTCTGTGATATATCAGGATCAATCGATACTGCTGTACAACCCAGTCCCAAGAAGTGATTTATAATGTCAAAGCCATATAGGTAACTCCACATTCCTCTCTCTAAAACCACTGGGGGATGAAATTAAGAGTAAGTACGTTTCATAAAAAAACAAGATGGTCACGTTATTGATTACAACAGACGGGTCAGAATCCAATGAATGTTTTTAGAGTGCACTACAAAAAAATACAAGTAATTTTCTTTGTCTGTTTTATAATGTGCTTCTCTCGCACACCATCACAGTTACACTCTATCATTTAAAGCGTTTTTATTTCCCCAGAGCCTGTAGCGACATAAACTCAAGAGACACCAAGCTGAATTTGTTGCTGTTTAATTAAAACATAAACACAAATAAACAATTTAAACGCTTTGAATTCAAAATGAATCAAACACTCCAGCATAAAGAATATGGCCTGGTCAACTTACCAAAGACAATGGTGCAAATATGAACACTGTAGGTAATACTGTATTTATAACTAATACTTTTCCATAAAACAACCACACCACAGAACAGTGGGTTCTGTGCATTAATCAACTAATTATTTCCAAAAATGCTTATAAAATGTTATGTTAGTTTAGGGGGCATTCCTGTTATACTGCATATTGACAAATTGTTAAAATATATAAACCCATGGCTCAATAAAAAACATATGGAGAAGATTAGCCTAGTCAGTACATACACATATACACAAGAGGTATATATATATTTTAAAAAAAGGTGCACACTAAAACCCTTTGGAAAGCAACGGGTATACCGTATTAAATACATTCAAATTCACTGGGGGAAAAATGTCACAGATTAGCGCCATTCATTATCAGCCAGTGCTGATCACATGCCACCAGAACGGAGAAAATGATTCACAGCCACAACAGTCTGTTCACCTCCTCTACGCCAGACAGGGCAGGACGCCTCCAGTTCCCCTACGATGGCTTTGTCATAGAGACGCTTACATTTAAATCACTTCATTCAAACTCAAGTAACCAGTTACTAAATAGCTGACCTGTAGGAATTCATAACACCCATAATATCGGCTGTGGTTCTACTGGCCTTAGAAAAACACTTAATAATGTACCAACTGTGGCCATACTGACCTATTAACACCAAATGTGCTTTAGATAAACAGTAAGAAAATGTAACAGGGAATACAAATGTTTTGTCTATGGCTAAATAAGTGTAGCATGACAGCAAGGAAACAGGTGTGTACTGTTTGAACGTAAAAAACGAAAGCAATACAACACTAGCTCACGAGTACGCAACATTTTAAACGTGGCTTTGGAACATCGTCCAGACGATTCGGACTTCTGGCTCCCAAGATCATAATTGTGGATCTGCCCTATCAAAAATTCTTTAGATTTATTAGAAAAAAATGTAAGGGATGTGCCAATGCCTAGATTGTAATAACATTAACTCTTATAAGACAGTTTCCATAGCCTATTTAAAGAGTTGGACCAAAGCAACAAGTACCTAATAATTAAATGTAAATGTTGTACATAAATGGAGAATAAACAATAAAAAGAAAAGATTATATAAGACATTTGTGGCTAACAAAAGTACATTCTCTAAAACCCTCAGCGGAAGACGCTGCTAAACCCACAGGACAGGCATAAGTGAATTATAAAACTCAGCGGTACGTGTACACCGCTCATCAGCAAACTAGTAATCGGTGAATTAGAATTTACTTATCTTGAATTGAGTTTTAAAAAATAATAAAAAAAAAAACACAAATCAACGAATTTGATCAAATCACAAGAAATCTGTTCTACTTTGTTTCACTCAACACCGGCGCCCCAAGATGGCCGCCGCCACCCGTCTACCCTTCTTCTACTTGGCCGGGCTCTCCGCGATGCCGTCCACAGTGAAGCCTGCAGCAGCGGTGCTGACCTCACACTCCGTTTTGACGTCAGATCCCTCCTGGAGGTGCAGGGGTACCCCTACCATGCTGCCGGGACCCCCGGCGGGAGAGAAGGCTGCCATTGGGGGAGGGGTAATATTAATAATAATCACCTTCATTTGTAAAGCACCTTTCATTACAAGAATTCCAGCTAAAAGTGCACATTTTTGTCAAACTCACCAAATATCTCCTAGTTTAAACCTTCTGTGCACCTTCTAAATATAATCTGGTACTTCTGCACAGCCCCCAGGCTCCGTAAAACAAGAACGCAAACAAAGTGGTGCAGACCGCACCACAACAACATCCATAGCCTTCGCAATGCATTTCCAATGTGTGTGGAGGGGCGGAGCTTCTGAGGGCAAAAGTTGGCTGAAGGTCGATGAACAATGCCAACATATCCTTTCCCCCAGGCCTATTGCTCTATGCCAAATGAACATCGCCTTTGCCTAACTCACACACACACACACATACACACACACACGCACACACACACACACACACACACACACGCAAACACAGTTACACACAGACAGCTCCAAAACCACTGTCGAAAAGACAACTAGTTTAGAACATGGAAAAGCTAAGCAGACCTAGTAGCCTAGTTAGTAGCCTCGCACAGAAAGTCTGGGACACAGCGCTGGCTAACTGTGTCAGTAACCGCCTATACTTGACAAGCGAGGTGTTTTGATTCACATGCAGGACGACCTACTTCGTAACACAATGACCAAGTCGGATGTTAAACTTGCAATGAGGAAAACTAATCAACAGTTTGATATAATACATATTTAAATTAAAATGAGTAAATAAAGAACTGCGGTATCGTTGCACCGGAAATTACAGAGATATACTTGTAAGTGACAATGTGAACAGCCAATGGTTATCGACAGTATTACTCCCCGAAAGTCAGAGAGTCCCGTGTCGAGCTAATGAGGGTATATGCATCAGACCTTCAGCACAGAGTTGCCTATGTAGTGCTAATGAACGGAAGAGGCTGAGACTATAGTTAGTAGCCTATAGGCCACCAGTTCCACCAACGCTAACATCGAAAATAATTAAAATATATAATTAAATATATAAATATATAAATATATAAATATATATATATATATATATATATATATATATATATCAATCAATCCATCCATCCATCCATCTTAATACGCTTATCCAGAGTCGGGTCGCGGGGGCAGCA
>JAOEGT010000024.1:114187-125897 GCA_025447795.1 Speoplatyrhinus poulsoni
TGAGCTTCTCACCCTATCTCTAAGGGAGAAGCCAGCCACCCTCCTGAGGAAACCCATTTCGAAAATAGTTCATTGTCAGACACAATGTCGATTAAATGCTAATCCACCCGTTAGCAAAACTGTAAAATCTAAAATAAATGTTACAAAACATCCTGAAAGTGAAGCGATTGCGTAGGCTGCGCAATCTAGTCAAGGGGACCAAATCCATGCCGGGAATCCGGCAAGAGGAAAATGTCACAACCGATTTAAAGAGATAACGGAGAACGAAGCGAAATATAGTGCAGCGGATTAAGAGGTAGACACTATATCATATGTGCCTATTGAGTTAACATATCAGAATGAATGAGTAAAATGCTATTGTTCAGATACTGTTGTGTAACCTAAATGTAGGCTACCAGAAAGATAGACCTTATGTAAAGACAAGCACCAATAGAATATTGTCATTATTTCATATTTTTAATGACAATAGGCCTAATACATATTGTGGGCAGGTACCTCTGGCTTTATTAGTGTAGGCTAGATTATTTTCAGTAGGCTACTATAATCAGGATATACTATAATAGGCTATATAATACATATTTATTAATCTATTGCTGTCTCTTTGCAAACATATAGGCCTATTTAAGGCTATGTCCAAACATAAAACGTTAATGAGTCATTATTTACAAATACTACAGCTGTACAGTATGTAAAACCAATTAAGTCTTTTCCTTCTTAAAAGTTGTGTATTTTTGTTTGTTGTTATTGCAGGAGAATATGGCTACAGCTAGATATGATGCTCATTAACAACTGCCATTTTGCTTCTACTTAGATAATGCATTGAAACTCATGCCAGCAGTGTTAACGGCAAGTAAAGCCACACAAATGGTTGTGTTGACATTAGGGCTGTCAGATGCAATTAATTACATTTATTATTAATTGAATTAATTATTAATGTTTTAAATATTAAAATGATTTTAAACATTTTAAATAGAAATTGTAGTGTATGTATAGTGCCATGTATAAAAGTAGGCCACTACTAATCCATTAAATTAATAATTTACATATTTATATGTATAGCACAGGTTGTATTTATGTTAATGTCTATTTGGCATTATTTTTATCACAAAATACAGTTTGCGATCAAATTATTTGGAGGACCCCCTTCAGTACCTCCGAGAACCCCCTTGGGGTCCCGGACCCCCTGTTGAAGACCTCTGCCGTAGAGCATATTATCGCTTTCAAATGCTGATGGTGATCTGTACTAAAAAAACAACCTCCCTAACACAACTCTATCGTGCATTTTCTGAACTGAAAAGAACTGTCTGATGTAAAATGCATTTTATAAATGCATTTTATTGCCTTATTCTAGGACAGGCACAGAGTGGAGCAATAAATAAGGGAAACATGCTTTATATTTTGAGACAGAGACATTAATATATAGGCTCATATATCTTTATTTAATGGACTGTTTGTATGTGTTTGCCTGATTTACGCTATTAGAAATAGTAAAAACAATATCAATGAATCATGTTTGTAATGTTGAGAGGAGACATTAACCAGCGCCAGTGGCCATGGCCAAGTGTTAATGTATAGATTGTAATGGAGTAAGAGTTAAAATTAGATAATTAAAAAATAATATATCATAAAAAATAATATAAAAAATAAATAAATAAGAAAAATAAAAGAACATGTATAATACTGATATTATTTGTTAATAATGTGTAAATGAAAATCACACAGTTCAGCAGGGACACCATATCTCATAGGGTCACTGGCACGTCAGCAAAGTCAAACGTGATTGGACAAGCCCTGTCAAACAATGTCAATCAAACAATGTTTGTGTATGTTTCTAACCCTTCTTCCTTACTCACATGCAATAATGTAATATACTAGTTTAATATTATTTCATGTATTAAAACCATCAAACTACATATTATTAATATTATAACCTTACCTTTACATTTCATTAGGCCTAAACAAAGTTAGTCGAACAAGCAACATTTACAAGCTAAAGTTCTGTGTAACTAGGATCTCTCTCTCTCTCTCTCTCTCTCTCTCTCTCTCTCACACACACACACACACACACACACACACACACACACACACACACACACACACACACACACACAGATTCAAGGCGAAGTAGGGAAGAAAGAGTAATTTTTCTCCTCATTAACTTCCTTATTGGTTTCCAACTCTGCTTTCTGCCATTCTGCAGTTTGTCACCAATTCCACTAGGGCAGGTCGGATCGTTAATGGAGATGTTTATGTAGCTAACTGACCCACTGCTCCTGGAGCTTTCCCCACCAGACTACATGTGCAATAATGTGTGTGTGTGTGTGGTGGGGTGTGATGAGAAGCAGCAGTTGAAAATTTGCCAGTTCACAGTTAATCCTCTCCCTGTTCATCAGCAGAAACCCTGTGGTGTATTTAAAGGCAAACTCAGCCGGGCGAGATGATTCCATCACCATACATGCACGGATTACAGTACACCAAATAACTAATCGAAAACAGCTTCCCAGCATCCTCAGAACAGCCACAACTTCTGCCCCTCACCCCACCCCCCCGGTTCACCGTTTCAAACACAACGCCCTCCAACTGTGACTCTCACTCATTTCTATTCCTCTGCAGGGGGAGGAGTAGAGATGAGTGCGATCAGTGCAGCAGAAGAAGGATATGCACTGATGGACCTGGCTCTCAGAGATCACAAGCATTTAATATTTATTCCACAAATCACAAGTATGTTATTTGTGATAACATGAAGGCAGCTAAAATGCAATATGAACATATGAATAGTCTGCTTCTGATTGCATATGATTGCTGTGCTCTTTTACACAAGTACAGAGACAGTTTATGTGATTATGTTATGTCTCTGCATTAGATACAGTACATGTAACAAACGAGATTAAGCACTATTGCATCCACCCCCCCCCCCCCCACAACATCCCGACACTATAATGTAATCTGAATGGTGCAGGCTCCAGTTATTATACAGTTCCCCAACATCCTGTAAAAAAAAAACAAAAAAACAAATTGGCTGCTCAGTGAAGTATGAGCTGAGGCTCGGATGTAACAAGAGAGGCTTTTCTTGTCAGTAAACTAATTCTCATAAATGAACTTTTGCCCTTTCTCCTGTCACTCACCAGAGTATATAAGATTTCCAAACTATTAAACTGTCTTTGTGCAAAATAACAAAAGGAATCTTTTTTTTTTTTGAACCTCCCCCTTGTCCCGATGAGGGAGGGAATGGGGGGAGGGGTGAGGCACAATCATTCCTGCCGCTGCCAAAACGGGGAACAAAAGCTCAGATGTGAGAAGATGGTAACTGGGTCCGATCCAGCGCGGATAAGCGCTTTATATGGGCTTCATACTCGACACCCATCCACCGTACCAAGGGGTCATGGGGGACGATAACGCGCTTAAGTAAACAGACGTGTGCACGCAGGCATGAACACTGAACGCCTACAGTATGCGGTGCGCTAGCATGCACGCACACGCGTGCACGCACAGATGCGCTCGGGCGTGTGAGTGCACGCGCACGCACGCACGCACGCACCGTGAGGCAATATGTACAGCAAACATTTTGTCATTTGGAGTTCGGGAATTCCAAAACCTCCACATTTCAAATTGACTAATTCCCAAAGCGACTGTTTTCCCCAGGAATCCAAAAAACAATCAAACTTCTTGAATGTTTCAATGCGATGTGTGCTTGCCTATAGCAGAAGCCATTGTCTCAGGGGCAAAATTCAATCTGAAGAATGACGGGTTGCCTGTCACATGACAAGGTTGGCCTAAGATGAAATAGGACCCATTAAAAAGATACGAGCAGTGGCTAAAAATAAAAAAATAAAAAGATCTGTCCCTGGCCTGTTTGAAAGCAGGGCCCGGCCATATTGTTTGGGGGCGGCACATAATTTGACTGAGAATGACCCTCAGAAAGATAGACGCTCCCCTCTCATGGAAAGACATGGGTGTCTGGCTCATCATTAGGCCAATGGCAGGGCTTAATGGCCCAGAAAACTCTGTCAAAGAGCGGACAGGAAGGCTGGCTTTTAAACAAGCCATGCCTGAAGAGAGACTCAGCGTGGAGCACTTCTGGAGCCTTCTGTCAGAGAGCCCTCAAGTAGAGAGAAAACCGCCTGTTTTCATATAAGACGAGCCGAACGACAAAAACACTGCCCTTACAGGTGTAGTCAGCTATTGCAAGCTAATTGTAAGATAATATACTTTTTTGTCAAATTCACCAAATATCTCCTCACATTTCGCTAGCTTACCGTTCTCTGTGCGTGCTGAAAAACAGCACTGGCTCCGTAAATGGAAACACAAACAATGTGGCTCACAACAGCAAAGCCCTTGGATTCGCAACGTGTTTCAATGTGTTGGGTGGAGCTTCGGAGGGAAGTAGTTTTGATTTGAGCTCAGATTTAGCAAGCTTTCTCGAGAATGACCCAACTCCAAAGAGTTGCACAACCCCTACATTATCCCCTTGTTGTATTTGTGTTGTCAGATAGCAGAGAGTGAATGCTCTGATAGCCAATACAGGTGCATCCAGAAACAGAATCAGTTGTTTACAATGTAAAAGCATATTGATGATAATGTATAAAGTGCAACAGACAAAAATAAACATAATCTTTTAAGTCTAGGCATCACAGCAACAACTAATACTAACAAAAGAAATACAGAAGCAACTAGTGATTTCTATATTTAATCTGATTAATGTTAATATGACCTGTTAATATGATGTCACATAAAACATATGTATAAATTATAAAATATAAAACAAAGATTGTAAATTACACAATCTTTAATGACACATTATAGAAATATAATGTGTTGTTAATCATAAATTACAAGTTTTCCCCCTGGAGAGTGTATATATACTGTATATAAATATATGTTTTTGTATATATACTGTAGCAATAATAACATGACAAAGGCACAAACTATATAATCCGACAGTCGTGTCCTCAATTGAACCCTAACCTAAAGTTTACATCTCACTTTTCCCGGGACAGTAGTCGGCAGAGAGGCAGTCACTCTTCCACAGCCATCACGGTGGACGGGAGAACACTTAAAAGCCCATTACTGGTTCACTACGGAGAGCATGGGGGATGACACTGGTCTGACAGAAGGTGTCAGTGTTGGGGTCAAAGGCTAATTAAGCAGAGAGGACCCTCTGCCCCTGCATTGTTAACCAATCTGTCCCCGTGTCCCCCCACCCACCGGTGGAGGGGACTATAAAGTGGAGGGGTAGTGATGCGGTCTCTCGTCCCTATGCTAATCTCCCATTTTGGATACTGTGCCCCGTCAACCCACAAAATGGCCTGTCACTCCATCTCTGAGCCTTCAGAAGTTATGGACGTGCGATAATGAATTGGGGGCTGGCCCGATCAATATTTGCGGGACGTTTCTATCATTGCGCTTCGGAGCGAGAGATTCATTGCGAGGCGACAGGGTAAGAAGAATGCCAAAGTAAAGGACACAGGAAGCGTGAAATATATTGAGGCGCATATAAATGAGGGTGCCTCGCGCGGTGCTAAAACCGCCAAATGTGTTTATCCAGTTTTCTCAACTGTTTCACGCTGCTGGCAGACGCAGAAGAGCGCTACTAGTCTCACAGATGTTCTGATCAAGGCAGACCGCTCTCCAAACTCTCCCCCTCCAAACAGCTGGATGGAAAAACCCAGGGTAGTCTATCAATCTTGCATGTACACTACACATTATATCAAGTACTGTATAATGACACTATAATAATGACGAGCGTCGTTCTCTAAGACGCCAATAATAACCACATACTTATAGCAATAGCATAACATAAAAGCTTAATTATACAATATTGTGATATCCTCTCATAATAAACTTGAGAATACACACGGCCAGTAGAGACACAGATAAATAAGATGTTTTCTAACGCAAACACATTAGAAGGGACTACTTTAGGCCGAAAGCCAGCATGCGGATTTATACAGTTGAAAGCACAATATAGAGATGATGGTTTAACAAGTCTTTAAGTCACTTACAGCTGAAAATGTACTGTATGTTTGTGTGTGTGCGTGAGAGAGAGAAAGAGAGAGAGAGAGAGAGAGAGAGAGAGAGAGAGAGAGAGAGAGAGAGGACATAAACTACAGTGCCTTGGCCATTTAATGTCTCCACAGCCCCAGGCTCGTGTTAATGGTGGTGTTGTACAACACATTACAACGGTACTTGTGCACCGGGCAGACAATTACACCGGGTCTTTACTCCAGCCACGGCCCACAGTGCCGCAGGCAGGAGAAGCAGCACTTAGCACCACGCCACCCCGGCCTGCTGAGAGGGGATTCAATTAGCAGCTCAGCAAAGCCCCTATAAGGGGTCCCCGGGGGGCGGCGCTAACTAACTCCTGAATGGCTTTCACTTACAGTTAAGCCCCGGACACACTGTAAGCGATCCGCTCGTCGCCCATCGTTTTGTAGCTGAAAATTTTGCCGCTTGGTTCAAGGCTTTAGTTGCCTTGGTAACCGTTTCATATATTTTCCACCTGAAATGTGTCAATTAATCTGATAACAACATCTTTAGCTCCCGTTTGTAGTCGCCTCAATCGCGTCGCCAGAAGTTGAGATTAGTTTAATGTCATGACTTAGAAAGTCATGACATTTTAGTAAACGTTTATTCAAAATGTTTTCTTTTTTAACAAATGCAAAAGTCTAATACCGGTATGGCCTGTTACATGCAGATGATATGGTAGCATAGTCGACAGTCAAGCTATAACCCTTTATTCAGCCTGGTAGCACAATTTGACAAGTTATTTTGTCATTCATTCATTTGAACCTGGAAGGCAACTAAGGTAAGGAATCCAGATTAGCGATGTAGGCTATTTGTTTACTTTTTAAGACCAGCGTGCATATGGAATCGACCTGATTTTCTGTCAATATGTCCTACCATGTCAGATTTTCCTACTGTAGAGACAAAGTTATTTAATGAACTGCCATAATCAAAAAACGAAAATGTTTTTAACTTGTGCGGGCATTATAACCAAACAATAATCAGAGTTTAAAAAGAAAGAAGGAAGATCCCATCCGTTGCTGCATCTTTTTTCAATAAGAAGCAATCACAACAGCGCCCTCTGTGGTCACAGATTACAACTCGATCAGCAGCACACCTTCATTTCCTAAGCACACGGAATGAATTAAGTCGTTGCCAAGGGCATCTTAGTAGGGCAACACTTATCAACTGGTGGCTTCTGTTCTCTGTTTCCCCAATCGCTGTGCCAAGTAGTCAACTGTCTCCCACACTCTGTAAACCAAAACGTATGTCACTGTTTGACACAGCCATGGCCTTTAGCCAAGTTTGGGAACAATGCAGCGTGTCAACGCTGATGCAGAGCTTGAGAGAAAATGTGCTTTGTGGCCTTTGTGGAAAGACCTCAATCTGTAACATGGCATGAAACAGCATGTCCTTCAACGAGCTTTCTTCTCCGGTTAGGAGTGCCATTTGTTTGTGGATCTGTACATCTGCGACTGAACACCTGAAGACCTTCATTAGTGCCAGCAGGCACACACTACTTACTGTAAGTGTGTGTGTACATACTCTCCTCTGTGTGTGTGTGTTTGTATTTGTACAATCGTGCGTTGTCGTGTGTTTACACAAGAGAAAGTTTTGAAGTAATTCGATCCAGAGGCAAGCGAGGGAAACAAAGAAACTTATCAACGTCGCCCACCTCTCCATTGTTTTTCAGAGACGCTGTGAGAACTGTGCACTGTAGAGTTTACAGGCAGTAACTCAGTCTGTGTACAGTTGGCTATGGATTGAGCAAAGAACAAAAATCAATAGAATATCTTCTAGAAAGATAGTAATGGATTTCTAACTTAATGGGCTCACACAGGTCTATCGATTAGCAGGATTAACATCTGCAATACTTCTGCACTCTAATTTGCATTTAAATTACTGTTCACGCGATGCTGACACCAATATAACAAATCCCGACATACAGTATACAGCAGTACATACACGGCGAGCACAGCGCTGCTTGATTTTGAGGTGTTACATGAGCCAGAGCCTCATTATAAACTATGTCCTCAACAGAATGTGGGAACATACGACACAGGGCACCGCAGCGGAGCAAAACTTTGAACGTGTTATGTGTGTGTGTGTGTGTGTATGTGCGTGCGTGTGTGTAATTTGAAAAAGTCCGGCGATATAAAAGATGAAACATGAGAGCTGACTCTTCGGTGAAGACCAAAACTAGCCGTAACTCAGGCAGGAGCTCATCCCAACGTCCACGGGTCGCTCCCGGTGGGGAGTGGAGCTGTCGCGATCAGAGGGGAGGGGCTGGGAGGGGAGGTGGAGGTGGAGGATCAGGGTTGGGGGGGTGGGGGGAGTCTGGGGAGGGTGTTTTGATGGACTGCGGTGTCACCTCCCGCGCGGCGATTTACGGCGGCGAGGCCACTGACGAGCGCGGGGCAGTAAACGGGCGCCGCGCCGGTGGGGCGTATTTCACAGCGGGCTGGCTTTTATGAAGAACACCGCCACGACGTCTCTCTCCCTCTCTCCCTCCCTCTCTCCCTCTCTCTCTCGCCCGCTCCGCCGTGACGGATGGGGGAAGACGCATGACAAGCTTCATCATTGTTTGTAAATCTTAACTGTTCCAGCTCACTAACTCCAGAAGGCAATTTTGCCGAGACAGGGGTGTGGAGGAGAAGGAGGAGGGGGGGGGGGGGCTTCTCTGGTGTTGAGTGTGGGGATCGGGAAGGGGGTGGGGGGGGGGGTGCGTTATAAGGACAGCGAGGCACTCCTGAAGGTTGTTCGGATCTCTAGCTGTATTTGGCCAACTGATTAGCCCTATCCTGGGCAGGAGATAAATTTGCCAGGGAGCCGTGTGGTAGGCAGGTGGGTGGTGTTGGGGTGTGTGTGTGTGTGTGGGGGGGGGGGGTACAGGCACACAGGCTGTCTGAACGCTTGTCTCTCCTCCCCGCACCCTGAGGTTTATTCCACTCGTCGTGACTCAAATCAAAACACGTTCCTGGAATTTACAGGAGGAAGGAGGAGGATAAGGGATGCATTGTTTTTTTTTTATACAGTCGTTTTCATCCTATTCTGCTCTTATGTATTGAGCGCTTTATTACTTTAGGACATTAGCAATTTTGTTTGAAGTTTTAACAATATATTGACATGGTAGTCAATATCAAAAAGTCAAGTATGACCTGTCCAACTATTGACAAATTCATTACACGCAAGTCACTTTGGATAAAAGCATCTGGCAAATGCTGCAAATGGAAATTATCATTGATACTGGTCCCACTGTGACCTGTTAAAAGCCCTGTAACATTAGCTTCAGTGTGACTTCACTGTGAGAATCAGTCTGGATGTGTTTGATCAATCTGTGCTGCTATCTATGGGCGTGGTTTAGATGTCACTAACAACATTCTGCTGTGGAGGCTGACGTTGGCAGCTCCCAGACAGCTACATCTACCGTGCATGGCCTGAAACAAAGTCAATTTACCCCAATTTGATGCAGAAACACCGCTGTGGCTTCAGATTGATCATAGGTATATGAGAATTAATATAATGTACCCAGAATACCCATCAACGCCCCCAGAGAGAAACAATGGGCAATAGTATGGTGTGGACCGCCCCATTGACTTGTAAGGATCGCTGGGGCGTTCTGGTCTGCATAGCGGGTGAATGCTCGCTCCCCTCCTTCCAATAATGGAATGCGGAAGTGCCGTCCGTTGGAACCTAGCATGCTCCTAGCATGCGCTGTACCTGCCACTACAAAGGGCCTACACATGTCCGTGGGAAGCCAAGGACCACCTGCGGAGCGTGTTGACGTCTAGTAATGGGGCATGTCAGCTCATGGCTGACATGCCCCACTGCTGTGACCCCCACTGCTGTGACCCCCACTGCTGTGAAAGTCATTAGCAAGTAAAGGTACTGGGGTGGGCGCGGGGAGGGTCTGTGGGGGGTGTGGGAGGGGTGGGATATGGTGTGCACATGCACCTGCCCAAACACCACGCCTTACCCACGTTTGATAACATCGGAATAACAAAAGCATTCTATTTTAGCGTGCTAGAAACGTTGGTAATAGTTTGTAATTCTGGTAATTCTGGTTTATTTTCTCTACCCAAAATGTATCTTACAGAACTGGAGATGAAGAAACACTGCAACTACTTAAAAATAAAAAGGCCCCCATGTTTAATGCCAATAATATTAACCACACGATATGAAGAATGTACAGGTACTAGTTTGTCTCGTCTCTTTGGGATTCTCTGTTTATGTGTTAAGATTTGTGGCCGTCAATCAGAGCTCACCAGACACGTTGAGCAAGGCACTGGATCTGATTTACCTACTGTACCAGACGCTGGTGCAGAGATCTAGGTTGCTTTGTGAGATTGTGATTTCACAACCGTGATAGAAGGGATTTAATCTGAATGATACAATACTGTACCTCTGCCATGCAAACACCTGGGAAGATACAACAAAGATACAGAAAACAGAAAGTTCTATCGAACATTACGCTGTTCTGGTCTGTTGAATCAACAACCAAATGCTAAATTATCTGCATATCTGTACACGTGCTAATATGCAGCAGCTGTCAACACTACTTATATACACAATATACCATTAGTGAGTAGAACAGCTTTGCTTCAAACTTGTGAATTGTATTTTATACAAATGTTTTAGTGTCCTTGACAAGACAGCACACCTCCCCTAGATGTACACAACGCTCTTGACAAAGTCTGGATAAAACTTTATGGAGCCTGAGAAAGAAAGCGTGTGTGCGCATGTGTGTGTATATGAGAGAGAGAGAGAGAGAGAGAGAGAGAGAGAGAGAGAGAGAGAGAGAAAGAAAATGAGTGATTGTGTGTGTGTGTGTGAGAGAGAGAGAGAGAGAGAGAGAGAGAGAGAGAAAGAAAATGAGTCATTGTGTGTGTGTGCGTGCGTGCATGCATTGTGTGCACGTGTATGTGTGCGTGCGCACGTGTGTGCATGTATGTGTGAGCCGCTCACAGCCTGCCTTGCCGTCAGAGCAGACGCTGCTGTCCTCCAGGGAGAAGAGGGGGGGCACGCAGGCGGCCGAGCCCAGGCCCGGGCTCAGGTAGGAGGCTGCAGAGTAGTAGGAGTGCATGCGGTACTGTGGAGACACGCTGTGGCCCGGCAGGCGGCCATCGCTGTTGGGCATCTGCTTCAGACAAGGAGGCCAGGGCACGCACACACACACACACACGTGTGCACGCACGCACGCACGCACGCACGCACGCACGCACGCACACACACACACACACACACATGGGTACAAACACACACACACCCAGAAAAGAAAGAAAATAATGTCTCAATATATTTTACCATTACAGTACAACACAATGTCAACTCATATATTTGCTGTATATTTTTTACTGTGGATTTCCCTTAAGGGATTAATAAAGTGATATTCTATTATATGTAACGATAATATTAATTAAACACACCTGACGCAATTGAATGGGTCGTTATCAGACTTATGCAGAGACTGAAAACAACCCGTTCATTAGAATCAGGTGTGTTGGAGCAGAGAGACGTCTACAACATGCAGGACAGTGTGTTGGAGCAGGGAGACATCTACAACATGCAGGACAGTGTGTTGGACCAGGGAGACATCTACAACATGCAGGACAGTGTGTTGGAGCAGGGACACATCTACAACATGCAGGGCAGTGTGTTGGAGCAGGGAGACATCTACAACATGCAGGACAGTGTGTTGGAGCAGGGA
>JAOEGT010000024.1:125997-151972 GCA_025447795.1 Speoplatyrhinus poulsoni
TAACGGACTTTCAAATTCGATGATGAACCCTCATATCAGGAACTGGCAGTATCTCTGCTCCACTTTGACCGATTCATGCCAAACTTGTTGGGTGAGCTGGCGGGGGTGCCCCGAGGTTGGCGGGCGGCTTTGGTGCCGCTGCGGTTTCTGATTGGGCTAGGCCCGTCCATGGCTGCTTGCAGCTATATTTTTAATCAATACTGATTTGATTCAAAGTTGTGAATTAAAGAGATTAATCAGTGTGCAGGATGCTTTTATGAAGCCACAAAGAACACTTATTTAATTGATGTTTATTGTTATATGGCAAAGTCTCAGGCACTTGAAATCTCAATTTAAGATGTCAATATACCTTAAATACTATGAGGACAAGACATCTTATATTACATATAGGAGACAAGACAGAAATATAAACTTGTCTCAGAGAAAAAAAAATAATCTAATAGCCATATACATTGAAATGCACATATCTCAGTTTAAAACTATACCTTGATAAATATATAACTTCATGTTGTTAAGCAGTAACAGGAAATATCCAAAATACTGATTTTTAAATAGATACAAGGATTTGTATAAAAGTAGAATTTCTCCAGTCTAGTTAATTTCCATTCATTGATGCTTTTTCCACAAAAGTTTTAAAGAACTGCGTGTACATATACCGCCAAAATGGCTATATTGAAACCATCAGTATTTACAGAGAACATTTAGCCAAAAACCTGTGGATGTCACAAGATTACCTACAACTGTAGCATAGGTAATATTAGTTAGGACTGATAATCAGGGTCCTTTCAAAACACCCATATTTGTTGTCAATTCTCATTTTTCGAATGTGAAGTGTCAAACCATAAAGCACTAAATGTCAGTCAGCTGGTCACAGTCATTCAGTCATTCATTCAAAGGGCACTTTGGGTTTCTGGTGGCAGGTTTGCATATAAAACATACAGACACATTTGGTTTGTTGCTGTGGGTAAGGCATCATTGAATATGAACCAGTAGCAGCGCAGGTTTGTGTGTGGGGGGGGGGGGGGGGGGGAAGAGCGGTCTAAACAAATTTGCCCCCCCCCCCCACCCGCGGTCGAATCCAGGATGCCCCTCCTAGTTGGACTTGGAGACGTCTTTCTGCTGAGGCGGGGAGTACCCTAAAAGACAGATGCATGTCAACATGGCAGTTATTCAAATGCAACTGCACCCTACATTGTGTTAACTAAAACATTAGACTACACCGATGAGACACAAATGCTGATGTTAGACAAAATTCCTGTTTTTATAAAATTTGGATTTTATGGTCTGAAAATGGCTCTACATGTCATATCCATAATAAACAAACAAATAAATAGAAAAAAAATTTAAATCTCACAAGGACCTGACTGACTATTTTACAACAGCACTTCTCTCGTCCACATTATCGTCCACTTAATCTTATTCAAATGTTAACATTACCTTAATGTTCAGTACCCCCCTCCCCTCACTCAGCTCATTGACAACGTTTTAGCATTTTTCTAATTTGTTCAATGGATTGAGTCAGGCTCAGAGCTAAAGTGCAGTCACACTTTAAAGGAGGAGTCAGGCTCAGAGCTGGGGTGCAGTTGTGACGGAGATCGTCCGTCCCCCTCGGGGAATCGAACCCCGATCTCCCAGGCAGAGATCAGACGCTCCTAGAAGGCATGCCAAAAACCCATGGGCCCTGGCCTGCGTCACCAGAGCGTCCTATGAGGTGTCGGAGAGTGAGGACTAACACCGCACAGCTACCTGCTGGCCACCGTTACACAGTCGCACTTTAAAAGGTGGAGTCAGTCTCAGAGCTGGTGCGCCGTCACTTTAAATATGAAAAGCGTGTCGCCATACCCACCGGTGACTGTGCTTTGGAGAAGTTGACGTGCGCATACAGCAGCACAGCGATGTCCTTGTGTCCGGCTTCCAGAGCTATGGACAAGGCGTTGCTCTCGTCCTACAATTGATGAACCGGAGAAGAGGAAAAAGCAATTGAGGACAGACCAAAGATGTGAAGTTGGTATCACAGTAGTAGCTACACACACATGTGCATCTGAAAACACTAATACAGGTTTGTTAAAAGACGTTTTGGTCTGAAGCGGATGTATTCATGTACATCTGTAGTCAACATTAACTACATCTGGACAACCATACACCACCCTGTACCCACACTGTCGCTGAGCGTGGCGTCACAGCCGGGCTGGCCCAGCAGCAGCTTGACAATCTCCACGTGGCCGTGCTCGCTGGCGCACATGAGCGCCGTGGAGCCTTCGTCGTCCTGCACGTTGACGTCGGCCCCCTGGGCCAGCAGGGCCCGCACCATATCCATCCTGCCGTGGCTGACGGCCAGCATCAGCCCCGTCTGGCCGGCCTAGGGGGCAGGGCCACAGCGGGAGTCAACAAAATGATCATAATTTTTTAAAAAGCCTTTATTTTATTAACCCTTTAAAATTCCTGCAATTATTGCAGGTGGTGGTCTGACATATCCGTTGAGTGTGCCTGATGTTACGATCGTATCTTGAACTCTTTTATATCAATCAAATTGTAAGATTTATAGCTTTCTAACGGTATACAGCATGAAGAACAACTTTTAAGTTAAACATGTCAACAACATGTTTAACTTCTCCAACCAGTTTTAAATGCTTAAAAAGGCAGAGTGGGTAATTCTCCAGAACCCTTGCCAACTTTGAAATCAAAGCAAACCCTCTCAAAAGCTCCACCCCACACGCATTGAAACGCATTGCAAAGCCAAGGGTAAGGTGCTTTTATTGTCACATACACGGGGCATTGTATTTGTGAGCGGTGCTCGCCACTTTGTTTATGTTCCATGGGCTGTGTAGGAGTACCGGTTATTTTTTCAGCACGCAAAGAGGACGCTAAGATAGCACAATGCATTGAGATATTTAAGTGTCTTATTTTAAAATTATTTTATAATAGCTGAATACACCTTTAACCAGGAAGTCTCACTGAGATTAAAACCTCTTTCAGGAGAGATCTTGCCAAGAAGCAGCCTAAAACGTTTCAAAGCCTAAAAAGTTTCAAACGTAAAATGAACAGTTTACATGCAATAGTATACATATACTGTATACCAGCTGTTTAACCACATATTTTTATATATAGCATTTATCTGAATGGAACTTTATGGGAGAATTCCATAAAGTCAAAGATGGCGGTTGGACGCATCCCGCACCTCCCCAGAAAGAGACAATTGTCTGCTCTATATCATGAAGGACTGTTAATCTATTAGCCAATAGTGTGGTTGCACTGACGTATGCACATAATTGTACATGCGTAGTAGAAGTAGAACCTGTGGGGGGGAAAAATATTTGTAAACCCTTTTTTTAATCAGTGACTTCTAACAGATTTGACAGTTTGTATGTCCAGTTACTTGAAATAGTGGCATCATAATCCTGAAGTTGTTCCAGACACCTTTGGCCGGTTTTACAGACATGGATTAAGGCTAGTCCAAGACTAAAAGAACAATGCAATGATTACCTCAATTGAAACCGGCCCTTTTTAGCAGGATACTTTTTTAACATGCATCTTAAATGACTAATTAAACGGGTAAAGTCAGCTATTGCAAGCTAATTGTAAACTAAAACACATTCAACAAATATCTCTCGCATTTCACCATCTTACAATTTATAAAGGGATTTAAATTAGCAAAGGTTCTTGAGAACAGACCCTGTCTTTAACAACAACAGGTGCCATCTTGGTGGCTTTACTGTTTAAAAAGCTAGCTTGTTCTTGGTGTTGACCCTCCCATGACCCCAGACCTGGCTGGCTCGGGCGTTGACGTCCCCCTTGCTGAAGAGCTCTTCCACCACCCGCATGTCCTTGGGAGCCTCCACGGCGGCCAGAGCAGCTAGCATGATGGGCGTGTAGCCTGCCTTGTTCTGCTGGTTCACATTACACACGTCTGGAGGAAGGGGGAGGAGACGACATTTTGTCAGCGCGAGGTCGGTATCCACTGGCCTGGCCGGCTCTGCCCTCGACGACCGCCCTCGACTACTGCCCTCGTATTGAACGTTCGCATTAGCGTTCGCACAGCCACCATTGGCTGACGATCCAATCATCAACCGGGGGGGTGGCCTAACTGCAATCACATTAGAGCCATGCACATGTTTCTCAATGGCGGTAGAGCTAGATGAAGAGATCAAAACAGTTGTAGCAACGTCGATTGGTTAAAGGCTACTCCAATAGTTTCAAAAGTAACCAGAGGACTCTCACCAGTAGGAGGCAGTGACTCCAGACCCTATTGACCACATTTATTTTGGCTGTGGTTACACCAGGCCAGAGCCATGTACAGAGAGAGTCGCGTTATCTCCGTTCACTCTAATAGACACAGCAATGGCGGCTTGTGGAGACTCAACATAGTTCCCGGAAGTTAGCCTAAATACTAAAAGTACCCAATGATTTATTTTTTCATTTATTATTTGTGCGCGCTCGCGTGTATGTATGTATGTATGTATGTATGTATATAGTTTTGCCATATGTTTTGCCTCTCCATGGACCATGTGACTATTGACAATTTCGAACTCCAGTTGGCGTAACTCTGTTATGTCCATGGCTCTGCACCGTGCTAATACTGCCCTGCATGTTGTGTTTTAGCTCCAATACATCTGACTCAAATTAACCGGTTATCACCAATCTCTGCAGAAGCCTAAAAGCGACAGATTCTTTTGAGGGACCATGGTAGGTGGACCATAATTATATATAATAATAATACATTTTATTTCTAAACACTCAAGAACATCTTATATTTCAAATAAATAGGTATAAAACAGTTGGCTGAAATATACCCATTGTAGTAATAGACATTTTATCAGAGAAATATATACAAAATAAACTAAATAAAATAAAACAGGTGAAAGTAGAACAAAGGGTCAAATGTCATAGGCAACCTTGAAGAGGTGGGTTTTGAGGAGTATAGCAAACGAGGTGAGTATGGTGGCATGTCTAATGTGCAGTGGAAGTGCATTCCAGAGTCTGGGGGCAGAGCAGCTGAAGGCCCGAGCCACCATGGTGGAGAGGTGGAATGGGGGGGGGGGTGACCAGAAGCTCTGTAGAGGAGGAGCGGCGAGATCGAGAGGGAGTATATGGCAGTAGAAGGTCACAGAGGTAGGAGGGAGCCAGATTGTGGAGGGAGCGTCTTGTATGTAAGGAGGATGGACGCCTAGTGAATCCTAGCATTCATTTAAGGAAAAACAGGCAGGTTGCCAGCCTCGACTTCAGTGAACGTGGGGCGCAAACCTAGATTGCGATATGAATGGAGTGTGTGTGTGTGCGCGTTCAAGGGCAGTGTAAGGCGAGGGTAGGGCCCGTAGGAGGACAATACTTATAATGACAGAGGGAGTGAATGTGGGGGAGGGGAAACGTAAGCGTCTGGAAGGAAAGGCCTTTCAATGAAGGAGTCGGTGGAACCTTATTACAGTAAACTGAGGCTTCAAAGAGAGACAGACTCAACATTAAACCCACTCCCAGCATGTGTCTTGTTGTCCAATACAGTTACGTGTGTGACTGGCCACAACCTGAGGGACGATGAATGACCTTTAACGAGCACGCGCACACACACACACGAGCATGCACACACACACACAGTGTGGACTGGATGAGGTGTGGTTAGAGGAAATATAAAAAGACAGTTAGATATGGGATATCCTGTGTAACACTGACCAATTAACACTTAACTGGTGAATCCTTTATGTTGGTGTTGCACTGATGTTCAGGTTGTATGCTTTTGCCTCACGTTCATGCCAATACATCTCTGAATATCGTGTGCGCACGAGTGAGAGTGAACTGTGCCAAGTTATTGGACAGACTATTTTGTTTGATGCTTTGGCAACATTGTCACTGAAACTTCAGTTGAATTTCAATTGAATTGACCGAAACAAAAAGGCAAGGATCGAGACAGACAGATAGACACAAAGACAGACGGCCAGAAGAGAGACAGAGAGAGAGAGAGAGAGACAGTGAGACAGACAGACAGAGAGAGAGCGAGAGAGAGAGAGACACCACGGCACCCTCACCTGCGTCCAGCAGCTTCTTCACCACGTGGAAGTTGGAGTGTGAGACACTGTAGTGCAGCGCCGTGTTGCCGTTCCCGTCGGCCATGTTGGCCACGTGCCGCAGCAGGTCCGGGGAGAGGGCGCCGAACGCCGCCAGGTAGTCCTCCACCACGGCCGCCAGCGCCGCCTTCTGGCTGGACGCGCGGAACCACTCGTGCTGCACCGTGCTCACGCTGGCCCTCTGGAAGGGGGGGGGGGGGGGGGTGTACACAGGGAGGTCAGACAGGAGGTCGGACCGCCGGCGCTCCAGTAGCCCCGAGATCATGTGGGAAACGTTGCATACTGTAGAGCAGCGGCTCCCAGAGATCCCTGGAGACGTCTCCCTGCTCCCACACACCTGATTCATACGAGCGAGTCAGTCTCTTCTAACGACCACTTCATGTGACTCAGGTGTGCTGGAGCAGGGAGACATCTGAAACATGCAGGGCAGCGGGTGAAGATTTGGGGTTACCCCTTTACACGGTGTGTCATCGAAATAGATTAACATGAAGTTAGCAAGAATGGCTGACCCTCCCTGAGACCGGGAGTGTTCAATTCTCGCCTACATTGAAATGCATTACAGCTATTAACAACTTAATATACTTATTTTTCCAATATCTTTAAAAACTGTTAAACCCGATTACTTCCTGGTTGATGTTACATTACATAATTTGCACATGTTAATCTATTTCGATAGTGTGTAACAGTATACGATTATGTTTTCAACACGCACATATAAAATAAGGTAAGCTAGCGAAATGCAAGATGTTTGTTGAATTTTACAAAAAGTGTATTAGCTTACATTTAGCTTGCAATGGCTGCCTTTACCTTTAAGTGGACGTGTCTCTGACTACTGCAGGCAGTGCCCAGACAGCTAAATCTACCATGCATAGCCTGAAACATTACACAGTACATTTACCCCAGAAATACAATTGTGTCCTCAGATTGATAGCCGCTATTTGTCAGTTAATGTAATATACTCAAAATACCCATTAACGCCCCCTAGTGAGAAATAATGGAAAATATGACGGTGGAATCAGGAATGAGTACCATTGGCATAAAGTGTGAAAAGTCCCTCCCACCATTTACATCCAGTTAAATTCCAGTCTCTCTAGTTTATGTAGTATAATTATCCTTTCAATCAGGTAATTTAATTGTTTATACTACTACCCCCTCTGCTTTCACATTATGTTTCAAATCGGGTTGACTTCTATTCCAACTGAGGTTTTTATATGGTGCATTTTCCATTTGGTTTGGGCTTTTAACCCAATTCCAAATCAGTATATTAGGGTCCATGTAAACGCAAGAGACGACGAGCTACTTTTCCCACAGAGTTCTATTGAGGATCTGCCATTGCAAATATGACGGTTGGAAGAAAATGTAGATAGATACTGTAAGGTCCTCCAAAAGCTGCCCTGAGGCGGTTGACAAATGGCCAGATTTGCCTTTTAGCACTATGGCACAATTATTTTTTCCAGTTTGTTAAATGGCACGTTTAAGTTATATTAGATAAAGCAACAGAGATAAGAAGCGACATACTTTCTGTTTGGTTTTTTGATAAGCAGTTGACAAGCTGGCAAGAACAAATACTAACATGAAATATTGAAAGAAATATTAACCAGATTTTCCAGCAATGCACAATCACATACTTTAATGTAAAGTGTAACTGCTAAAATATGATTTGAGCTGTAAACAAACTAAAAGGAATAATCTGTGATGAGACGCAGCAATGCTGGTGTCAATATTGACAATTCCCATTTTTAGTAAAAAATCTGCATTTTATGTGCTGAAAGCAGATCTACACGTCATATCCGTTAATCACCCCAGGACCTGGCTGCTTTTTTAACGGTACACTTGGTACTTTCATACGTCATCAAATTAAAATGCAAATGTTTTGTTAATGTGGGCAGTCTCAGAGCTGGGGTGCAGCTACACTTTAAGCATGGTCGACAACGACCAGAGGAATTTACGATGATTAGAATTATGTAAATGTTGGTCATCTCCAAGATCTCCAATAGAGAGATTTTTTCTTTGAGAGACCTCGGAGGTGACCAACATTCGGTCATTTTCTGAAGACAACACTTACCAAATCTTTGCCGCTTACAGCTTTGGGATCACAGAGGTTGGTTTTAAGGATGTTGCACGCTACCAGCATCTTTTCACTTAGCTCATATCTGCAGGATGGACACCACAGATTAATGCTCCCGATGGTGCTTTTACACACACACAAACATTTTAATAAAACACCTACAACAGCGTTGAGGCCAATATTATGTTGTGTAATTATTATATTAAAGCATATTGAGGATGAGTGAGCAGACTATTTCATAATGCACAGCAACAAAAGTCTAGTTTCATTACAAACATCGGACATTTTCAAAGACGACTACTTTAGCTAACAGCATATCTTAATAATAACTAACATGTGTTACTACACGTACAGCCAACGCTGCAGGTGCTCTATGAATCATGGCATTCACATCCATCTCCGTTTAATGTCAACAGACAGCTCTACTAACCTCTCTCTGGTATCCTGCTTCTCGAGACCCTCCTGTTCCTCTTTACTCTCCGCCTCCATCGCTCCCTCCCTCTGGAACTCCTCCTGCACAAGTCCTCCCTCCACATTCCTGTATTCCTCCTTTTCTGCATACTCCTCCTCCTCCTGCTCCTCTTCGTCCTCTGATCCAGAGGAACTGCTCTCCTCAGAGCTTGAGTCGTCGCTTGATGTAGTTTCGTACCTGGACCAGGAGAGGGAGACAAATACCGCACAATGTCAAGACAAAGGTCTCAACACCTCAAACTCAAGTTAATGTCAAACAGAAAGAACACCAGTTAAATGAGGCAACACAAATTTCCACCCTGGCAACAGTAGCAGTCTCTCAAACACAAATATAATCTAAATATATTGGTAACATAATCAACCATGTCCAATGACGATGCAGCAAAATATTATCCATTTTGTTCTAATGTTTTAATGCATGCGAGTGCATGAGTCTTTAACAAGCATAATTCACCAACATGAGAACATACGCACTCACCCTCCATTCACCCCAACAAACTGCAGGTTCTTTTTGGTGCCCGCTGAGCCTGGTCGGCCATCTTTCTTTTTCATGATGGATTTCAGACTGCTCGGACTGCATGGCTGCCCTGGAGGGAAAGGTGGAAACGCTCATCACTGAAATACAACCGCTGCTGTCAGTCAAACCAATATTTATCCAAGATAGTGTTTCACTGCAAGCCTTGTGAGGAGGAAACGGTGGTTCGGAAGGTTTAGTAACATTCAGAAGAAGATATTCATAGTACAGAAGACGTCAATTATGCGCACATATGCACATGAACACACTTCGGATGAGTATAAAAAAAATAAATAGTTATTCAAAGTTTGAGTACCAGATACTTAAAACAAATTAGATCAATATTTGTATATATTACTCAGACATTTGTGAGGCGACTGTATATTTTTGACAGTTACTGAGAGGAACCACATTAAGAGAACAATGTTCCTCTACAGTGTAAAATGCCTAAACAATAAACTCTAGCCAACAGCACACAACTTCACTGACTTTAAGAGCCGATAACAACTGAATGGACCACTAAAAAGACCCTCTCCCTTCCCGACATTATAAACAACTGGCAGAAAACAAAGTAGACACAGAGCGTCTAACTGATGGCTTTAGAAAGAACAAGACAGAGTTGCATGGGAACCTGTCCCAAACCCAGAAGTATCCCAGTCATTTTAAGTACAGGCCTCGCGAACCAAAATATGCTGCTCGCAGCCAGAACATTCAGAACATCTGCCAAGACTTGCCCCCCCCCCCGACACAGAGGGGCCACCTTCGCTGCTCCGGGGGGGGGGGGAAGTGTGAAGAGGAGCCACGGACTACAGTGTGTGTGTGTGTTTTATGGGTGTGCATCTACGCAGTTTGGCGCGCACGTCAGCAAAAACACAAAGTAGCAGCGAGAGCCAGCAGGTTGGCCATGTTTTGACAGCTGGGAGAGTGAAGGGGGGGGGGTGCTACTCTGCTTGTTCCTGACTCTGACAGACCTACAGGTCTGTTGGCTGTGCAGACACGTAGACTGTATACACTGTAAACTATGTGACACATGGTTTGCAGTTTAAACACCGTTTACAACACATCTCGTGAACCACATGGTCAAACTCTTAAATCTGAAAGAAGAAGAAAAAAAAAAAAAAGAAGCAGGAATACATACTTAGATTAAAAATATTGATAGATAGATAAATAAATAAAACCAAACACTATCTTTCCTACAGCAGCAACTAAACCGAACATATAACCGTGTATGCCAATGTGTGGACTCATTGCGATGTAAGGAACCTGTACCAACTAGTCTTCACTACAGTTCAATCCCCCCCCCCCCCCCGTGAATGACGCGGTGTGTATTGTAAGTCGTCTCGGCGACGGAGTCCGCTTGTAGTACCGTGCAGGGCTGTGGACATCTGCTGGTCCAGACGACTCTTGAGCTCAGCCGGAGAGGTCTGCTGTCGCTGCGAGGGGCTGTCGCCCAGGGCAGCAGCCGCCGCCGTGGGCGCCTCGCTTCCAGCGGTCAGCGGATGGACGCACAACTGTTCACCGCTCTCTACAGAAGGGGACACGACATTTTAGACAGAAAAACACGTAGATGTCTCCCTGCACCAACACACCTGATTCAAATGAATGTGTCGTTAGAATCCTGATAACGAGCCATTCATTTACATCAGGTGCGTTGGAGCAGAGAGACATCTAAAACATGCAGGGCAGCGGTCCTCCAGGACCAGGGTTGGGGACCACTGCTCTTGATAGTTGATCAAGGGGATATAGTCAAATGCAGAGGCCGTTAGCCCAAGCAGGCACAAGCGCACACTGCAGATTGCAGTGGACACAAGCTTGATGGGTAAAGCAAGTTGACAACTGCAAATCATATTTTTAGCAACGCGAGTAGTATATTTTACACAATGACTATAATTCAATAGTCTGGGATATTTTAGCCATGCTTGTGGACATCCACAATGTTATTAACAGTGTTGGTGGTAGCAGCTGACTGCAAGATGATGAGAGGGCTGACCATCACTTATATTGTGCCCTTTACTACCAGGAGAATATTTAAATGTTCTCATCTTGATAATACAGAACAGCCGTTCATGTAAATAACCCTTTAGATAAAAATAATAATACTTCCTGCATGTGCGTGAAGGATTCTGCCACCTCAAGAACCGTGCATCCAATGGCAGACGCGTGCATATCACATCTAATTAACCCCTGCCGTTAATTAGGTAGCCATTTCATGAGACACAAGAGGGGGCTTGCTGCAGCTGACCAAAGACACGTTCGCAGTAGAACAATAAACCCCCACCCCCACCCCCAACCCCCAACAACACACACACGCCCTTAGAGCCATCTGCCAAAAGCCCCGCAGTTACATAACTTGGGAGGGAGCCATGGACTCAGCATCAACAACCAGGCGTGGGAGAGAGGCTTGTGTGGGTGGGGGTGGGTGTACCCAACGCCAGCCCCATATCCATCCTTCAGCTAGCCGTTTCACAGCCATACAGGGAGAGGGTTTTTAAGAAAAAGGTACAGTTGGGGATTGTGGAGAAAGACAGGTGATGCCTGAACCCTTATCAAAATAAAAGCACCTCTCCCTTCAATGCCATAGGCGGCTCCCTCAGAAGCTCCGCCCCCTCAATGCCATAGGCTGCTCCCTCAGAAGCGCCGCCCCTTCAATGCCATAGGCTGCTCCCTCAGAAGCTCCGCATTCCCCTACATCTGACGTGCATTGCCAAGGCTGGGATAGTGTTGTGTGGTGCGATCTGCACCACTTTGTGTTCTCATTTGCAGAGCCTGGGCTATTATTTCAGCGCACACACACACACAAAACAGGCAACTGGTGGAACATGAGGAGATATTAGTCTAGTGTGTTAGCTTACAACCGCTCTTAATTAATTCAGTTGTCGCTGAGCTCCATGAGCCGTTGCATATGCACCATTTGCATCTCATCTCCGAAGCCGTGGCAATACATACACGGACACTGAACCCATGTTTGTAGACTAGACCCATGAAACCACAGTGATAGGAAATATAGATCCGCATGAAAGGGCAGTAAACAATACAGAAAATGTGTCAATCGATTAAACTCCCATAGCCAGTCTGTAGACATATTGTAATGTATTTCATATGAAAGAGAAGTTGGTGGAATACATGGCTGAATACAGTGTTCAAACACAATGAACACGGGCACTTGCACAACAGACTAACCTTTCCCCTGAATAACAGTAAATATAAACAGAGTCAACACTGACTGCTTGCCAGCTAATATGTGCTTGTTCATTTTCTACGGTAAATATAACTTGACTTATTATTATGCTAGACTAGGCGTTAGCGCTCACCTTTGCCAGAAGCTACAGAGTCTTCCTCCAGCTCCAGAATATCCTCTGCACTTGCACACCTCATGACAGAATTAATGGAGGACAGGGTGTTGACCAGCTCGCTGTTGATGGAACCAAACTGGGACTGGGGCTGGCCGAACGCGTCCGCAAGCTCGCTGTAGTTCTCTGCGAGAAGCATCTGCTGTTCCTGCAGCAGCTTCTGCACCCTCTCGATGTAATGGTCCAGTCCAACGACCCCCGGGGCCAGAGCCTCGGTTGGTACAGCCCGAACGGCCGGCTGCGCGGTCTCCATGGAGACGACGGGTTCAAGCGGTTGCGACGAGCCACACGCTATGCTCCTGGTCTTGACACCCACCAAGAAGTTCTGGTGGATGCTCTGCATCCCCACTCCGCAATCGGAGGTCGACGGCAACGACGCCGACTCCGCCTCCGTTCCCACGGCGACCGACCGCGTCTTGGCCGCTGCCTGAGGGTCTCTGACCAGCCCCTCTCCCGCCGACACCGTGCGAGTCTCGGTCGCCGGCGTGTTGGTGGAGGCGTGGGCGAGCGTGCCCGTCTCCGTGTTGGTGTGCCGGGAGGCCAATTCGGGAGACGCGGTGATGCCCCAGTCCACCGTGAGGACCACCTCAGGGCTGGTCCCCCGAGCCACGAGCTCCCTGACGGGGCCGACCGCCACGTCCACGGAACAGTCGCCGCAGCCCACGGACCTCGAAGATGTCGGCGTCGACCCGGCAAAAACGCCTTCGGCCGTCCCCTCCGTGTTGACTCCCGCCTCGCGGACGCTCGTCTCCGCGCCGACAGACTTGTGCGACACCTCTGCCGCCCGTCCCCCGACGCAGCGGTCTCTGACACCCACCCTCTCGCGCACCACCCACCGCTCCATCGGGACGTCCGGGCCAGCCGTGGCGCAGCGGACGCTGGGCTGGCAGCGCACGCCCACGGAGCGCGTGCCGACGCTGGCGGCTGTAGCGGTGCTGGCGTGGCTGAGCTCCACGTGGTTCCCCACGCCTTGGCTGTGCGTCGGGGCCCGGGCCTCCACGCCCACGCTGTACATCTCGGGCCTGGCCGTGGAGCCCTTGTCGGCCCGCTTCGTGGCGGAGCTGCCGGCCGCCTGGAGCTCCAGCTTCAGCTTGCCCATCTCCATGTGGTGGGTGGTGTCACGCAGCTGAACCTCCAGCCGGTAGATCTTCTCCCTCAGGGAGTCGATGGTCTTCTGCTGAAGCTCCAGCTCGCGCTCCGCCTCGCTGGTGACGCCCAGCTGGGCCTCGGTGACGCCCACGCCGGCGCAGCGCGTTTCCCGCTTCTCCGTGGCCACGCCCACGTCCCGGCAGCGGCGACAAACGCTGGCGGGCTCCCGAGGGGCGGCGCTCGGGTCGTTGGTGTTCTCGTCCGTGCCGACGCCGACCGACTGGTGGAGAGGCCGCTTCTGGACGCTCTCCGTCCCCGTCTTCCTCTCCAGCGCTTCCACTTCGGCGGCCAGGCGCCTGAACTCCTCCAGCTGCTCCTGGGCCTCCGGCTCCACGATGCGAAGCTCCGTCGCCTCGCTCCCCGGCGGAAGGGCGCGGCCCCGGCTCTCCAGCTGCTCGGCGCTGCCGACGCTGTGCGAGCGCTTGCGGCCGCCCCCGGGGAAGGCGTGGCTCTTGGCCTGAGCCGCCGCCGCCTGCCGCTTCTCCTCCTGCAGCACGGCGATCTTCACCTGCAGGATGGGGATGGTCCTCGCCTGCTCCTCCAGCTCCTTCAGGCGCCGCAGGGCCACCACCATCTGCTCCCGGATGTGCTGCAGGTGCAGTGGGCTGACGTTGGTCACCGGGGTGGTCACGCCCGAGCTCAGCGGGCTGTGGCGCAGGGAGGAGCTCCCCACGCAGGCCGGGTAGTAGAGGAGGGGGTGGTGGTGATGATGCAGGTGGTCCCCGTTGGCCGGGTAACCGTTGCCGGGGGAAACCTGGCTGGGCGCCGCGGAGCCCGAGAAGGAGGAGGACAGGGAGCTGCTGGAGCCCGTGGCCCCGAAGCTGGCGAGGCGGCGGCGGCCGGCATCGCCGGCGGGGGGCTGGACGGCGAGCTGCCGCTCCTGCTCCAGGCGCCGCCGCGTCTCCATCAGGGTCTTCTCCACCTGGGGGTTGTGGCGCGGGGTCGCCCGGGGCGACGGGGGCGGCAGGTACAGCGGCTTGGGTTCGCTCGGGGACGGGTGCTGCCGCCCAGGAGGTGGAGGAGGAGCCGGCAGGGGGCGGGGCTCACAGGCGGCTGCCCCTCCCAGCGTTGGGGTCAGCGGGGGGCCGGGGAGGGGGCCGGCGTGGGCCCTGCTGCTGGGGAAGAACACCGGGGACTGCTTACTGTTGTCGTCGCTGTTGGAGGAGGACAGGGATTCCGTGGAGGTCCATTCAGCCAGGGAGACGCCCCCGCTGCCCCCGCGGGAGAGCCGCGCGGGCCTGGCGGCCACCTTGGGCTTCCTCTGGATGCTCAGCTTCCGGATGGTGTGGCCCCGCTCGATGTCGTCCACATACTTGAGGAAGTCCAGGTCCAGCTGGAAGCCGTAGGGGGTCTCGACGGTGTAGGGGTCCTTCTCATTCCCTGTGCTGCCGGGGCAACGTGGGCCTGCCTCTGGAGAACACAATAGGAAAAAAGCATTAGAAAGACATGGGGATAAGAGAGGGAGGGTCTCTGTATCAAGGAGAGAGAGATTATTTTCACAAAACACTTCAAATTTAGAGACACAGAGGACAGACAGACAGACACTGCAGAATGCTCTGACCTGAGAGAGACCATTTTACCTTTAACAAAACACTGACAAACACACTGATAATGACCTCACGGTAAACATGAGTTAAGCGTTAGGTAAATGCAGTGAGTGCTTCCACAGCCGCAGACAATCGTGCCGATTTCCCTGTGCAAGTAGAAACATGACTAGAGATTCAGGCGTTTCTGCTGGAAAGGCACGAGTGGTAATCAACTCAAGGGACGCCAGAGATGCATCATGTCAGCGTGAAACAATGAGATTCCTTGGGGAAAGCAACACCCTATTAAAAATGTACAGCACGTCTTGGAAAGTGGGCCCAGTCTGGAGCTATGTATGGATTTGAAAATGAACAGAAATCCAATGAAAGAGACAATGTTGGTCTTTGTTTCGTTTGCGGAGTTAAAATCGTTATTCAACTGACCTCAATTCTGGAGTTATGACAGAAAACCAGCATACCGCTTTGTTTACAGTACATGGATAAGGTTACAAAACAGACACAGAGTCAATATTTTCTAGTCCAAATATCCAGCCACGTCAGAACACCATACTGAACATGTCTGTCAGCAAATAAAATAAAAAAACAGAAGTAACCATCATTCTATTAATTACAAATGCAAATAATGCTAATTCATAATTGTTAAGGATAAGAAAGAAAAAACAGTAAGTTTCAAACACCGATTCTGGAGGTCATGCAGATCGATTTATGTCAAATCATCTCTCACCGCCTCCGTGCAAACACCACACATCCACTTTACCAGGAGGAGCCCGTCTCATCAAAGTCACTTCAGTCTACCAGGAGACTTCACATTCACAGCGTCTACACAGCTAAATACAGCGCCTTGTTCTTGGTATGCCAGTAACTCCTTCCGACTAAAGCAAACACAAGCCCTGACAAACGGACGCGCTCTTACTTTGCAGTACACCGAGTGCCACCAATGCCCCCTGTCAATCACCTCCGCTAAAGTAAAACAGAGGGACGACTTACAAGGCAAAGTCCAAAGGCTCACTGCCTTGTGGCTCAAGCTTCACTTACCTTTACAAAGTAGAATCCTCTGTTCTGTTGTTCCTATAAACCCTCACTCTTCACTATGTAGGCGAATGGGATATAATGGGAACAAGCTGTAAACGCAACAGAGCTGCGCTCTCTCCCTCTTAATCTCTCTCTCTCCTCTCCAAAGTCCTCACCCCAGAAAGGAGAAGGGGGGGTGGTAGAAATTCCACTATTGGTGTAAACTTAGCCAGCTCCGCTGAGGCACACCACTGGCCGACTGCCTCGTCCAATCCCCAAGCAGCTGTCCAGCCAGGCACTTCCCTATCCAAACAGGCGTCATGTTATTCAGTGCGAGGTAGCCAAAGTCAGGACAATAACACATTATGTTCTTAAGATAGACACCCTTGGCTGCTGTAGTTAATGTACTGGAGGTTCAAGCACTCCTACATTCAATCATGTTGGTGGAATATTCACTTTTCACAAAGTCTTCAAAGCAATTGCGTTACAAAAATAGTTTATTCCAACTGTAGTCCCCCCCCCCACCCCACCCCCAAGTCAAACTAACAAACTGAAGGTTAAGGTTAATCTTTCAGTTTAGAGTTTCAGAATAAGCGTCCTGTGTACTAACCAGCCCAGCGTCCAGTACAAAGCTCACACTGTGCTCAGTGACCCATTTTCTCCCCTGGCGTACACATCCTGTATTCCCCACAGCGGCAGCCGCCTGGTGCCGTGGCCTGCCCTGATTGTGTCACATCACCCGTGCTACCGGGGCACCCTGAACAGCTGGGGCGTGACCTCATCACCGTGGGACAGCTGGTCACACTCTGGTGACAGCGAGCCGACAGCGCTAACGCTCCCCCGGGGGCTGCTCCAATCAGCTGTTGTCACCATTGTCAACATTACGTAATACTGGAGCACTGTTACATTGCAACGCATCGCAGTGAACAGGATGACAGCTTAATGACTAACCTGAGCGAAACAGTAACACACACACACACACACACACACACACAAAAGATATCATAGCCTTCTCAATTAGTTTCCAACCTACCGGGCAGAGCTTCTGAGGGAGAACACTATGGCATTCAAGAAAGTTCTGTTTTGAAATGAGCAAGCATTCGAGAATCACTAAAACACAAATGCAGAAAACCTAACCTACATAAAAGCAGAAAATAGAAATATAATTCTGGCTTGGAAAATTTAACTTTTCACAAGGACCGAAATTATACGAAAACGATGAGGAAAAACTAGGTCAAAATCTGAAAACTATCATCTTTATTGGTCCACAAGCAGTATGAGGTTTGTCAACGCTTTTTATTACACGACTAAACATTACGTTTTAATTCTATTTGAAGTCGCTGACCAATGTCTGGCACGCAGAATTCCAAAACATCTCAGCTTGAAGAGTAAATTGTTTGACAAAACATTTGTCAAGGACCTCCAATCATACATTGTGTATATTGAATAATTATGAAAAAAAATAAAAATTTCTGAATGTTTCCATATAGACTGTGGTACATATACATTTTAAATAAGGTCAGATACTGGCAAGTTTACAATTAAACCACTAAAGCAATATATAATTATTTTGCCAAAATTCACCACATTACAAAAGTGGCAGTTTGAGTGACACATTTAATGAGTTTCCATTTTTAATAGAATTCTGGTAATTTTCCTGTTTCACTTCTCAGATTCATTGCCAGCCCACTTTGTGCTATAAATGCATGATTGTTTTTCAGTGTTTATTATAACATTATTTTAGAGCACAGACATTAAAGTGTTGCACAATGTCAATAAGCCCACAAAATGAGTTAATTTGACCTCAGTATTTTGTCACACACAGAAGGCTATGCAAGGCCTAGATAATAAACCTAGGGCAGAAGTGAAAAACCCTTACAAACCACTGGCAAAGGCACACTTGCGTTACACAGGCTGTAAAGAACATAACCTGTGCCGTTACATACCAAGTCACTTACCACATTGTGACTGAAAGACTTCGTGTACAGCAGAACATTAATTGCAGAGGTGGTGATCAGGTAATCTATATTAGTCAAGACACATTCCGCAGACTTGTAATGATGAAATACCATTATATACCATATTTCTCCAAAATGCATGGCATGTACCTGCAATGGTAATACTGATCAACTGACTTTTCTGTAGATCTCATTGGAATGCATTTCTCAGCTCAGTAAATGGCAGGAAATGAGGTTAAAGCATTCAAAAACACACACACACACACACACACACACACACACACACAGAGAGAAGTCCTCTGCTCAGTCGCCACTCTGGAATTTCCTGACCCTGCTTGCCTGTGACCGCCTTACACCTAATTACTCACAACACACACACGGCCAAGCTAAGACAACACTTGATCAGTCCTTCTGCTGTGCCCAGAAGGCCTCAGGAGGCCCGAAACAAAGCACAAACACTAACGATTGCTGCTCAACTCACCAGCGGCCAAGGCATTCTGGACGAGGTTAGCAGCGGGAGCCAAATGTTAAGCGCTTTGACTTTTGTCTTGCGAGGAGGTGCCAGACACCCCTGCCAAATTCAACAACTTAGCTCCTTACACGACGACGCAGAATGTTTGAGCTTCCTCTGCAAAACAGAATGACATGCAGTGTTCCCTCTCAGTTCAGCGCTAGCTTTATCATTCGTTTAAAAAAGGAAACGCCGCTCAAAGACATTTATTGTACAGTAATAGTTCAACCCCTGTAAACACCCATGTGATATTTTAGCTAGCATTAGGACTACAACAAACAGAAAATGCGTTTGGACATTTTCTAATCAGAGTAAATGTACAAAATGACATTAAAATAAAAGGTAATCTGGTTATTAGTAAATGATACAGTCCCAAGGGATCTGATGTTTCATAATGTTTACCAAGCAGTGTAAAATGTTTACCATGTGCTGAAGGGTGTCCCTTAAAACAACTAGCGACACACACAACGTTCATCTAGTGGTATCGGCTGATAGTTGCCCCATTGACTGCCATCAACTTGCAAATAAGATGACATGCGCTGTTGGCAATGGCCGCGGTTTATCTTTAATGTCTCGTCACTTTTGCCCTGGCTAAATGTTGGGTTTGTTATTTGTGGTCTGACTGGGGCAATAATAGCCTACAAAGCTCCAGATTTAGAGAATATTCAATACTATAATTCTGTTCCACGCACACCAGCCTAGCTGGCTACGTTACTGACATGACCTTGAGGCCAATATGTGCTGTAGTTACCTCATCTTGAAAATGTAACTATCTAGGGTGTTAGTGGTCCACACCGCTCAGCAATAAGTCTGACGCGAAATAAACTCTCTGGAAGCCAACAATGATTTCTAAAACTTTAGTAAATAAAAGCAAATTAAATCAGATATACAATGTACAGTAATTTTAGAGTTTACATTACTAATAACGGCTCTTACATGAGCACGTGTGGGTATAAATATACATATTGTATCGGCTAACAGACAAATTGCCATTTCAAACAATGTCCCCTCTGTGAAAACGTCACCACTTCATTGTATGAATGAACTGTCAGGGGCTTGATCCAGACAAGGCCATTCTTTGACACAAGAATTGGTGCCAGTCTGTTGAGAGTGGATGAAGAGTGCCTAGTCACCCAGTCCTGCCTCAAGACAAACATCAAGCCTTTATGTGTTAAGGCAGAGTCATGCCATGCTGGCACTGTACGTGCAACAGCACAAGTACAGCGTACAATCTACTATAAATCATTTAGTAGTATTATGTACTGTTGTTTCTATAGTAAAGATGTGATTCACACAGTTTACATATTAAATGAGGCAGTCATGCCCTTCTATTTGTTATTTTGATTTGTGACATTGTGGTTTAAGTTAGAACACCCCCCCCCTCCCCATCTTGCTGTGCAGTGGCTGGCACAAGACAAGCTGAAATCTGGGGTTATAGTAATAAAACGTATACAGTGCTTTAATAACACAGATACTTCAGAGTGAACACGTATGCATAAATAAAATAGGTGATTAAAAACTAAGTGAAATCATTAAATGGATGCGAGAACAGGTTAAACTGGTTAAAGCCAAGGGGTCAACACTTTTCTATGAGGCGATGCAAGCTTTTTCGTCGATTGTCGACTGTTGTTGTTTATTATATAGTACTATGGTTAAAGTGAGCTTGAAGAGGCGTTTTGAAGGCCTAGGACAGAGGTCTGCAACCTGTGGCCCCCCTACAGTGGCTCCCTGTGGCTTTAACAAACATAAAACTGAATCTATGTTTTGCCCCCCTCCCCATAATCTCAAATTATATTTTATATTGACAGCCTGTGTCCTCGGATTTCACCAGTATCCAAATGGATCCTCTAGTCCATTCAACATTGCGAGTGCACAGTAGTTGGGCATACGCCAGTATATTCCTTTTTCAAGTCACCAGAAACTGGTATTCAAGTGCTTTGTTTTAAAAATATCTTTGCATGCCCCCGCACCCCTCAACAGTTCATTGTTCCTGCAGTTCAACAACACTCCTAAGACCTGGGAAGACGGGAATTCATTCTCATTGAGGTCAAATGTTGATTGCTAATTTTGTATAATATTTTCTGCGGCTCCAGACAGAAAATTAAAATGTGGCTCTTTTGATAGTAGAGGTTGCAGACCCCTGGCCTGGGGGTCCTGAGGCCTCTATTATACAGGAGTGAATCTTCAAGTTTGCGTAAGTGACCATCATTTTGTTTAAAACGCATACAATACAGATCCCCACCAGTGTTGTGTTGACTGAGGATCCACCAAGTATGGTGTGCAAGCACCCTGGAAGAATCTGTCACGCATGCTGAACATACCTCAAGGGATCTGGAAGTAAAAAATCTTCCCTCCCTCCACATGTTTGCCTGGGTCAGGAATGCAAGCCATCTGCAGGTGTGGGCCCCTGCTGCGAGCCCATCCTGACAGGAGTTATTTCACACAGACGTGTGGAAGAGAGACTTTGCCTGCAGTCACGTCCTCCTGTGTTATTAACAGGCTTGCGGTCTTTCTTAAACATTAAATAAATCTTGAAATATTAATTAAAAAAGTGTATATATCGTTTTTAATGGTCCTTCAAATGCTGGCAATGAGATTGTATTAATTCATGCAGTAGATGTTTTCCACTACTCAAGTTCATTGTTCAAATGTGCTGGCTAGTAGTAGCAATGGGTGGTAATTAAAGAGCTACAGAAACCTGGGCTCCTAGATAACGTAGAGAGACCATCTCCCTCCTGAGCAAAGACACACGTAAGTGGAGCTAGCTTGTTTGGACAGTCTTCTTTTAGAGTATGATGTTGTGTCTCAATGCTACTGGTTGCTTGAGGTATTATCCTATTTTTAAATACTATAAATAAATGAAAGACTTCATCGTTCACCCATTTCATCACGTCGTCTAATAAAGCAAAACCCGATAGCAGTCACCTATTAAGGTGAAGGCAAAACGGAGGCCTCGTATAATTGGATGGTCCAACACAAGCGGGAAATCGGACACCAAAATCCCCATTGGACTCCATTGTATTGCTGCCTAGCTGGGTTATATTTATCCAGGGCAAGCACGGGTTATTCAGAACAGAGGCAGTAATATTTCCACGTGTTGATACAGAACACATTCAGCTGTCACATTTAAAAAAAACAACAACAAGAGAACATCTATGCATTACACATTGCATAGCGATCGTCGAGATCTCAAACAGTTCGGTGTTACAAGCAGGTGCGCATCGGGGGGATGCTGTAGCAAACCTTAATAATAATGGATGGAAAGGTGCACATCTTTAGACAATCTTTGCACACACACACAGCAGCAGGAGGGCGTGGTTACCTGGGTCGCGTGTTGTCACGTGTACAGCGTTGGCCATGGTCGCAGACGTGCGTGCCTATTGCCACAACAAGGTGTACAGGGCGCGTGCAACTGCCATGCATCAAGACCAGCCTGCCATGCAACCTGCAAACTGAGACAGAAAGACACTCACTCATTGGTCAGGAGGCAGTAACAGTTTTAAAAAAGGTACAGTTGGTGTATTAGAAGCCAATACTGTCAAAATGACCGACTCCAAGCCAGGTCCCCCTTAGTTACTGTAACTACTGAAGGTTGGACAAAACAGCATAGTGGGCTATGACAGGAACTGTTGACGGAGTTTGTCAGGTTCCAAACTTACTCAACTGTTACTGGAGGACAGGGCGAAAAGGGGCGGGGCATGGGATCGGTCAATTCAACAAATATCTCCGTGCTAGCTTACCATTATGTGCGTGCAAAAAAAAAAAGAAAAAGCGGAAACAAATTGACTATCCAGTACCTAGTCATATACATAGTGGTGTAGACCACACCACATCCAATTTAGTTCATTTTGATTGTTTTGTGCAGTTCATTTGTATTCTAGAATTTGATGTAATTTATGCTTCAATAATGTAGCCCAGAGGTAGGCTTGGACGATATGGCCAAAATATATATCACGATATATTCCTACATTTCGGGCCCACTACTGGTTGGCACTGGCTACGTGTCTAGTGCAAGTCATCAATGCACGTAGTTTGCCTTGAATACAACTGACAACTGTAATGTACACCTTATCGAAATACCGGAAATAAGTTTATTTTTTTATTTTAAATAAAAATCATATCAGTTATTGAATCGCAATATATATTGATATTGAATTATTGTCCAGCAGTACCCGGCCAGAGGTCAACGTTTTTCAGGCCAAGGACCCCTTGGCTGAGAGGGGGTCCCTGTGCCATGTTTCTATCACATACGGTATCAAATATTTTGTTGCCTGCAGTACCTCTAGAGGTACCCGGACCCCATGTTGAAGACCGTTGACCTAGCCTATGCTCTCTAGATAGGGTGATAATACTGCCTTCCAAATGTACAAGTAATTAACCCTGTATCGATTAACAGAATTAATAATCAGTAGCAATGGTCCTTACAACATGTATCCACACAAATACAAAAAGTTAGGAAAGCTTAAAAACTATCATCAAGACTGCTAAGTTACAACTAGGTTCGCAGTGTCAGATAAGCCATAGAAAGTACAGTGTAGTATTAATAATACCATGGATATTTTTGGACACACACACACACACACACACACACACCTGATCTTGTATCAACTCAGGACATCTAATACAATACAAAGGCATCACCTTGTAGAAGACCATGCAGGGCAGAATCACAGGTGTGCCTGCACGTCGGTGACATTCACGAGCACAGAGGTCTTAGTTGTGTGTTAGCGCATCAATGGCTGCACTATGGTCAGGCACAAAGAGCCATTCTCTCCATTAAATAAAGAACCACGGCCGAAGGGGAGGAGGAGGTCAGACACTTAGAAACACTCAGAAATCCGCATCTGGATGAGTGATTTTCTAGCAGTCTTCAGACCCAGCCCGGCTGTAAAGATTCCTATACCGCAGCCCAACAGACATCATCAAGCCACAAATACCTCAGAGAAGTTGGCACCCCTTATGATAAGAAGAATGTGAATAAAAAAAGCATTTAGATTGGTTTGTGCTGAAAACAGTTTGAAGAGACGGGGCCAAGTTCTTTCAATTTTACAATGGCGTGATGCCTACAGCACATATAACTTAGCTGGCCACATTCACACAAAAAATTTACCGAAAAGAAAGTTGTTTATTATTCTCAGTTTTATTGAAGTTTATTTTATGTGGACAGGTGACGTCATTGTCCACACGTTTGTCACATGCTGGAATGAGCTGAATCACTGACAGACTTATTTTCTCCAAAACTGTTTGCTGAATAATCTAAATACTTCTAATCACATTCTCATATGGGGTGCCAAACTTAGAGGTCCTACAAACGTCATGCTTCAAGTACTTCCAGTAGACGCTTTGCAGGCAGCGTTTAACTGAACAGGAACTCCAAAACATGAGCGGCCTGGCACACACACACACGCACACACACACAGGTCATTCATGCCACCCACCCACTGAAAGGACAGACCGAAAGCTGTTTACTGGGGCGGAAACTAAAAAAAGCAATGCGGTAATGTGCTTAAAGATGCGCAAAAACCTGACTGTTGAACGACCCCCCCCCCTCCCCCCCCTAATCTTAACATCTATTAATGTGATGATCACTGCCGGCCATTAAAGGAGCTGGAATAGATCCTCCACCCTCAAATAGAGCTTGTCCTAGTTCTCAAAGGGAATGATTCAGATATTACAAGCTATGGATATGCTTATTTTGTCAGTGCGGCTTTGAAACCCTTCTAGCTAATGTAAATTAATGCTGTTTGTGTGAAATCAAAATAAAATTAATGAAACAAAAAAACATCCCTTTCCATTTTTATGACCCGTGTCTCTACTACAATGTGGTAGGTCGTCATCTCGTGATGAGGCTAAGGTGCATACAAGTCAGAAAGCCAGCATTTATTGATTACCTAGCTACTGAGTCTGAGGAAATCATTTACAGGCCGCTTGTCCAATACCAGAGCAGTAAACAGTGGGCTATGTAGTCATGGCAATCTTGCACACATGAATTCATCATCACATGCTTTTCCCCTGATGTTTTGTAAGAAAAGGCATTTCCCTCAAACCTCAGAAAAATCAAAACAAAACGCTATTTTCCCAGCTTTAAAACTCCATAGCATGTGTGAGGCACTTCCAATGAGTGATTGAACGTTTAGTGATGGCATTGTGAGGAAATGTATGGTCTGTACACCACAAAAAGCAGCTCCCCCCACCCCCGCACATGTAACCTGTAATGACAGGTGTAGTTGAATGTGACTGACATTATGCCATCTCCTCAACTCGGACAGGGAAGGATAATAATCTAGTGGTCTGGATGCTCGACTCACAGCCAGAAGGCCATGGTTCCTCTGAGGTCAATACAAGATACCATCAGAGTTGACAGAATGTGTACCTTCTGAATTTGACTAGAACTGATGTTTACTTGAGGCCTATCTAAATCTTTGCAAGATATGCGGACGCAGTTGTAAATGCAGGGCTCACGCACATATTTTAGGACCGTTAGAAGCTATGCGGACTCATTGAGAAACGTATGAAATTACACTTGCATCGCATTACACGAGTATGCGTCAAACCCTCCTTGCTTAGTATGCGAGCTAGTTATATTATAGACAATGCTAGAGTAAAGCAAACTGAAGTGAGAGTAAAATGTGCATTAATGATAAAGCATTATATAGAACTCAGCTACTCATTAAAAAGGAATGGAACGAATCTCTCAGTCTTACAAAAGTCAAGTTGCAAACTGTCAAAGTTTACCATTACTGAGGAGGTAGAAAACAAGACTAAATCAGGACAAATCCAAACAACTATCTTGTAACTGATTGACACAGGGATGGTTCCTTGATGGGGAATAAAGTAAAGAGCAACACTGCTCGAAGGCTCAACACACACATTTACCTTGGTGGCCAATCTACGCAAGTAGATTACTAAATACATTAAAAATACTATGTCTTAATTAGCTACACATAATATATTTTAATCAATTTAGGTTAGTCATAGGCCTACGTCTGATGCACATTTACTACTGGCAAAACCAATACATTAAAGATAATTCATACAAAAACAAAGTACATGTTCCATCATCTGAATTAGTAATTACACGTGTTACACAACGCAGCGTGCTGCAGCTCAGGCTACATACCTGTCACTCTCATTCTGACTTCCTCCGCCAATATTCAGGTAACAAAGGAAAGCAAATTATTCCACATATTCCCGACTACCAGCCTACATCGCCACAGAGTCAGAGTGAGGGGAGCGGATGGGTTACCAAGCTAAGATTAGCAGACTTCCTCAGATGACAAGCCAAACGATACGCATGCTATTAGGGGAAGGAGGAGGATTGGGTGGGGGGGGGGGGGGGGGTT
>JAOEGT010000024.1:204089-217341 GCA_025447795.1 Speoplatyrhinus poulsoni
CCCCCACGAGAGTGAGAGGGCAGCAGGGGTTGAGCTGAAATATTTAAACATGCAGAGTGTGAATTGGCTTTAAGGGGATAAAGAGCTCAGGGCCTATCGGTTGGCACCCAGCTCCCGAAATTCTTTTTCATGGGCGTCTCGGGCGAGAGTGCGAGGCGCTGCCTGCGCTGATCTGGTCCATTGTGATAACCGATTCAGACGGCGTGCTAGAGGCTGATAAGGAAATGGGCTCTCAATATATGATTGGGCTTCCCGCGTACTTGGGAGGGAATAGTCAATCAGGCCAACGCATTTGGCAGAGGAACTGATCAGCGTGTGTTTGTTTTTTATTATTATTATTATTATTTTGGCATACTGCAGTTTCATAATCCTGCATGCAAAAGAGCTGGTCAGTTATATTTATAGGGCCTCCCTTCTCCGCCGGGTGGCCAATGTTCATTTCTGCATTTCCACAAAATGACAAGCTGTCACACCCTATCCAATTTCAAATGTCAGTTGGTGGAGGTGTTGCTGATCCAGGTAGGGTCTTGATGTCTGTGATCAGCATGAAATAGTGGCGAGGTAAAATACTCACTGTATAGACAGTTGTCACTGCTCCACTATGCAGATAATAGGTATGTGCTTTCTTCCTGGATTAATGTGTAGCCTACACAGATCCCTGGATTTGTTCTGGGCTGGTGTGTGTAGGCCTTACGTGGCATGCCCTGTGCAGCGTTTGTCTGTCACAATAATAGATAGGCCTAGAATTTAGTTTAGTTTTTTAGACATGAGGTTATATAGTGAATATATACTGAAGAAAAAAATAAAAATAGGAATTGAAAAATGAAGGGTTTAAAAAATAAAATAGATTATGCTGAATCACCTGTCTGTTATTACAGGCTGTGAGCGAGCAGTGTGTCCAGCTGCTGGTTGTGTGGTTCACACACACACACACACACACACACACACACACACATACACACACACAGACAGAGGACTAAAGCAGCTCACTGTTTACTCTTCAGCTCAGTTTGGCACAAACCGGAACACGTTTCCACGGCCACAACAAACGATTAGCCTTGTCGATTTGTGACCTCAGCCCAAGCTTCTTTGCTGATGACATCACAACTAGGCTATCAGGACATTTAAAGAAATAATACAACTTGTGTTTGTCTAACAAATATACAATGTTTGACAGTATTAAATACATAAACAATAAACATAATCAGCTTTTGAATGATAACTCTTACACCAAACCATCTGATGTCTTCAGTATAATCCTCACTAAGTTGAGGACAATTAAATTTGGCCAACCTTTTCTTAAATGTAGGTTATTTTGTTATCAATGTGTATTGTAGACCTGTGACCTGTGAACTCTGTGAAATTATTATTAGGCTATTATTCACAAATTATGTTTATATTAACTAGGCATTATATATATATAAAAAAAATTTTAAACAGGTCAAATCTGTGCTAATTAAAATATGATTTTCAAGATAGCAGTGAATATGCAGACTTTGGATAAATCATGTTTCAGCTCAATGCAGCATTGCCCGAAACAAAACAAGGTTTCAATCATGAATCATATATTCAGTAATACACACAAGTCAAACTAATAAAGGTAGGCTACACATATTTAAGTGGATATGCCTATTTAGAATTAATAAGAATTGCAGCTACAAAGTCAGCATTTGCATTTATTAAAGACAAAAATACAAAGTTCTGTTGAACATATTTTCATGTAGCCACTTTACACAACTGCCTACTTAATATGTTCAGTTGTAAACAGTCTAATCTGGTACCATTAATGACATTAACTACACTGGGCATTCTGAGTTGTCCTAAGGTTTCATCTGCCTGCCCAGTGGTCAGTGTTTGACTCTGAATTGACCTGTGACCCCAGGGCCACAAGTTAAGCTGTCCCTTTGCTTCACTAGTCTGGTCAGTGGCCAGAGGGCAAAGGTCATCCCTGTGTCCACACATCATCACAAGGCCTGTTGTTGTCACTGGCCAATTGAGCAGGAGTAAAAGGTGTTAATGCGCACATATGGCATCTGTACTGTTCACGTGAAATCATTTGACACCCAACAGCGTCATCACAGCATAAAGATAAGAGGAGGCACATTGAGCCACAGTGTACTGTTCTGATTGTTGTACAGTAAATATACAACACTGTATTATATTGTAGTACAAAGTACACAGTATGTACTACAGCACACTATAGTTTATTTACGTTTGAACCATAACCAACCAGAACAAAATATCTAAGAATGTTTGGTTTATTAACAAATCCTTTATTAAATAAATAGTTATAGCATAACATAATAAATAACAGCGTGTATTCACAAGTAAACAGTAATTTACAAGAGGTATTGACAAGTACAGTTTTTATCACAGCTTTGACAACAGACAATAAATTCATAATCTTTGGCTATATGACATGCTTATTTTATGTGGGAAAAAAGGGGCAAGCAGTATTAGTCTCACAACACAAGAAGTTTTTTTAACAGGATTGTCAGTTTTGTCTATAGTCGTCTTCCAATTCCTGGTTTCTCGATTAGATAACCCACACATATTTAATACTGGTCATAATTAAGAGGGTGAAATGCTAAAGACATGATCTTTCTCAGATTACATGTTAATATTTTAAAAAGATAATTAAATTAATGTAAAAGACGGATCCTGTTTAGTCTCCTTGGAAAATCAGCATGTCGACAAAAACAAAAAGTATATATATAAAAAAATAAAAGTGCCCCAGGCTATTTCAGAACGATTGCCGTCCCTGGCAAATTGGATGAGCTGTTATCTATTCAAATGCCCTGGTGAAACTACCGTCTGAAATTAGAAATTGCTTAATCCCCTCCATTTTCCTCGACGGCCAAAACAAGCGCAATCTAAACGCGCTCCCATAACAGGCCGGCACCAAGGAATACTAACACACGAAGAAGACATGAAGAGAATACTTGCACATCCATGTTTAACACAGCCATGCAGAAACACATGTACATTTTTCACACAGGTTCCCATAAAGCCTATATTCTCCCGCATGTCCAGTACGGTGTCATCGTCCTCGCCAAAATGGCGTGCATGCGCACACCGCGAGACACATTTCACTAGCGGCAGCGTCCATCCAATGTGTTGCCATGGGGCTTATGGGAGAGGCTTAATGGGGGGTGGGGGGGGGGAGAATGCCCAGGAAAACACGCGCTCTCCGCAGACGGCGGTTCAACGCCGGCCTCCGCTCACTACCAGGCCTCCGAGCTGCCGCAGCTGGAACCCGGGGACGGAGCCTCGGACTGGGCCTCGCTGTCGCTGCCCAAGGGCCCCCAGGGGCGCGGTACGGGGGGCGAGGACCCCCGCTGGGCGAGGCGCTCCATGTTGCCCCTGAGGAAGGTGAGCAGGGCGGTGGGGTGGGAGGGCGGCAGCCCCTCCCCGCCGCCCTGGCTCTCCAGCAGCCGCACCAGGAAGGTGATGTAACGCATGGCCAACCGCAGGATCTCGTTCTTGCTCAGCTTCTTCTCCGGCGGGTGGGTGGGGATGAGCTTCCGCAGCTCGGCGAAGGCGGTGTTGACGTTGTGCTGCCGCCAGCGCTCCCGGGTGTTGGTGAACACCTTCCTGGTCATGGTGTGGCCTGAGGGGGGGTGGGGGCACGCGTTACTATTCCAGAGCTCCAGATCTGGTTGATCGCTATTCTGCAGTGATATTATTGGTAAATACTCAATTACTGTAAGACATTTTTTTTTTTTTTTACAGTATTAAGTTTTATGTGTGGATTTTATTTATATATAATTTATATAAAATGTCACTCTTCATAAATCTTACAAAGTAAAGATCATATAGCTAACTAAATATGTTACATGCTACTATTCTAGACCTGCAGATCTATCCTGCAGAGATTTATTCTCCTTCTGTAGTGATAGTATTGGTTTCTACAGTATTGATTTGCACTGTAGATTTTAATTTGATGCACATTAAATAAAAAGGTGTCTATTCATAAATCTAAATCTCATGAGTTAAAAAAGTAAAAAACTAAATATATAAATATAAATATTACAGAGCAGAATAAGACAACGTATATTGAACCGCACTCGACGCAAAAACTAGCTACTGCGGTAAAAAATAAAAGCTACATATATATTTTAGAATATTGATGACGTGTTTCAATCAATTCAACAACACATTGAATTGTTTCAAACATTACAATAAAAAACATTAGAATAGTATTGCTTTGCCAGGCTTTTCCCCCCAGAGAAAAAAAAAATCTGAAAAGCACAAAGCCAGATTAAGAATTAACGGTAGGCATTACTACACCAACAATTGCCAATATCTATCTGCACAGCGTAACTCACGCACACCAGCAGAACCTTATATAATAAACACATAAAGATTCACCTGTGTGCGTCTGATGGAGTTATCCGTGGCTATCCGTCTCCGCTAGGTCATGTGCGTGCTGTGGCACTCGTGTCCACTCAGCGCTGTCTCCTCATGCTCTCTGGGTGAGAGCAGGAGTGAGAGAGAGAGAGAGAGAGGGAGAGAGAGGGAGGGAGAGTGTGGGGGGAAAAGAGCAGTGCATGCTTACGTCTGACATTTTATAGCTGCGTGCGTGTGTGTGTGTGCATGTGCGTAAACGGCATTGTGACGTGTGGTGGTGTCGTGCCAACCCCCCCACCACCTCCCCGACTCTTTTTAAACAGAGATGGGGGGGGTGTAATTATGACTACATCCATGAGCCTGTAAGGTGATTCTCCACGTCTCCTCCTCCTCCTACAGCGATGGGGCTGGACCCGCCCCCCCCATGACTCCTTGCTTGTGGGTAACCCCTGGAAGGGTTCGCACTGTGGCCGATGAAATAGCAGCTACATCTGAACCTAAACTGAGACGTTTACGGGGCCTGATCCAGCCTTTACTGCTGCGGAACACCCGACTCACCCACCCACACACCCCCTCCATTGTTAAAGACCTTCATATCGCTTGGCCTGCTTCTACCGAGTCGGGCCTGATTGGGCCACAAAAGGTAAAAGTGCCATATCCAGACTGACAGTGGAACAATATGGGTTTTGTTATGACTATGGTAATCTCGTTGAGCCATTCCAAGGGCCACACATAAATTAACACAGTGCATTTGAGAGTGTACTAGCTCCCCCCCTTCAAACTTTCAACCTCCCTTCAGATCAAAAACCCAACGTCTAGTTTAACCAAATGTCCCCGTTTTTTTTTTTTTTAACACCCTTCAAGTGTTGTTTCAAAGATGCAGCCTTCCATAACAGTTTCTCTATGTGGAGTAGGAATTTACATAATCCGATTAGGGGCTGGGATTAGCGGCCGGGGGCTCTGAGGAGGGGGAATAGCGGGGGCCACTAGAGCCATTCACCGGCCTCACTGCAGTCTCTGCACCTGCAGGCCGGGCTCCACGGCTCTCTGGCTCCAGCCAGCGAGCCTGCGCCGCACGGCTTGCTGCATGCGGAGAGAAGCTAGCTAGCTCCATGTGGAGAGAAGGTAGCAAGCCCCATGTGGAGAGGTTAGCTAGCCCCTTGTGGAGAGAAGCTAGCTATTCCATGTGAAGAGAAGCTAGCTATTCCATGTGGAGAGAAGCTAGCTAGCCCCAGGTGGAGAGAAGCTAGCTACCCCCATGTGGAGAGAAGATAGCTATCCCCTTGTGAAGAGAAGCTAGCTAGCCCCATGTGGAGAGAAGATAGCTATCCCCTTGTGAAGAGAAGCTAGCTAGCCCCATGTGGAGAGAAGCTAGCTAGCCCTTGTGGAGAGAAGCTAGCTATTCCATGTGGAGAGAAGTTAGCTAGCCCCATGTGGAGAGAAGTTAGCTAGCCCCATGTGGAGAGAAGCTAGCTAGCACCATGTGGAGAGAAGGTAGCAAGCCCCATGTGGAGAGGTTAGCTAGCCCCATGTGGAGAGAAGCTAGCTAGCCCTTTGTGGAGAGAAGTTAGCTAGCCCTTGTGGAGAGAAGCTAGCTAGCCCCATGTGGAGAGAAGCTAGCTAGCCCTTGTGGAGAGAAGCTAGCTAGCCCATGTGGGGAGAAGCTAGCTAGCCCCATGTGTAGAGAAGTTAGCTAGCCCTTGTGGAGAGAAGCTAGCTAGCCCATGTGGGGAGAAGCTAGCTAGCCCCATGTGGAGAGAAGTTAGCTAGCCCTTGTGGAGAGAAGCTAGCTAGCCCATGTGGGGAGAAGCTAGCTAGCCCCATGTGTAGAGAAGTTAGCTAGCCCCAGGTAGAGAGAAGCTAGCTAGCCTCAGGTGGAACAAAGCTAGCTAGCCCCAATTTGCCCGGGAATGTCCCGATTTCAAGATGGGTGTCCCGGGTCCCAGCAAATATCTGTAAAACACTCAATTGTCCCAGTTTTCAACATTCACTAATACATTGTCTCAATTTTCACAATTTTACAATTAAAATAATAATCAAATAATAAGCCAAACAACTGCGTAGAACCGCTTAGTGAAGCAGTTTTAATCGACGATCAAACGGGAGCAGAAAGACAAACGGTGCTTGAATTCAACAATACACAAACAGTACACAATTTCTCGGGTTTGAAAATATGGTCACCTTATAATAGCCAGCCTGAAGGTGGAGAGAAACAAGCTATAGCGCTAGGTGAGGATGCTATAAGGTTGCTGTAACACAATTGTTTAAAAGTGTACATTGTGCTTATTATTTAATATATTATTAGAGCATTCTGTAATGTGTGTAAATGAAGAGACGTGACCCTCTGGGATAAAAAAAAAAAGGCCTTCATGATGATCTGTCTTATAAATCTAATAACCCCCCATCATAAATAAAGAGACCTCATGCGGGTCCATTATAGCACACAGGTGATACGCCGGGAAGAGATGCCTGCTTCAGAAGATAACGGCAGGCCGACCTTTTAAAGACACAGCCAGCGTTAGGATTCAGCTGTAAAAGGGACATCTTTCGTTTTAACACCCTGCTCATTCCCACAATGTGTCTTCCAACCCATTCAGCATCCAGGGGAGGGCAATTACCAGCCCATTACCCTGGCTGTTTACCTAGTGTCCATACAGGCGACTCTTTAACATCTTCTCACAAACAGGCTTTTGTTCCTGCTCCATAAAAACAAAACAAAAAAACAGAAGAAGCAATTTTGGACATCTTTTGGTCTCGTTGGTGCAGACGTCCGGACCAGAGAGGTTTAGAAAGGAGGTGGCAGTAAGAAAACTAAATAAATAAATAAATAAATAAATAAAGGCAGGTTATTGATGGTGGCTAGCCAGCACACTGACACACACTGATGGCTGTTGGAGGCATTGAGGGGCTATGAGTCGATGTCCCGGAGCCCGGTCTGTGTCGGGGTGGGGGGGGTGGGGTGGGGATCATTCCTGAGGGAGTTGGCCTCACTCTGCTGGCTCGCGAAGATAAGCACTCTCTCCACACGCTGAGAGACTCCGATAAGGGGATTTCTGCACTAAATGAAAAAAATAAAAAAATAAGAGCTAGCTGCTAAAATGAGGGAGACAGTTAAAAGCTGGGAAACCCCACAGCTCAGATTTATTTATTGTAGATTCTATTTTTTCAATATACTCTCAATACAATCTAATAAAATCTAAAGATTTAAATTGAATACATAGAAAATAAATGTATGTTAATCTAATTATTTGTAATAAATCTTAGAAGGGCAAAATCTTATATATAAATGATGTTGTTGCCCTGTAAATTAAATAACAAACGGAGAAACAACTGTAGCACTGTACTGCTGCTGAAGTGTACAATATGTGGTCAATAAGTGATCAATAAGTGATCATTAAGTGGTCAATATTGGTCAGTTGTGGCTGCGTCCCTCCAGGTTTTTTTTTTTAAACATCTTTTTTATTGTACATGAACAATAACAGTAAATATTTTCAACAGAAATTGTATCCATTTCCCAACTCCCACCATCCTTCCTGAACCAAAGCCATCTCAGAGAGCACCTCAGTGCTATATAAAAAAAAATGAATATACATATTAATGATAATGTCATTAATCAATAAAAAAAAACATATATATATATATACACACACACGAAAAATAAGATAAATAAATACATAAACGGGGGGCGATTTTCCTTCCTTTAAAAGGGGTTGCAACATTTACTGTAAAACAGATCCACATATATACAACTGCTGTCCCAGCATGCACCTGGCTGGAGGCTCACTGGGTGAGGTCACGGCACAACAACGCTGACCCTCGTCACCGTAATGGCGGCCCGTGCAAGAATATGTGGCCACAGCAGAAACACATGCAAGAAGCGTGCAACGTTTCATTTGGCTTTAGTAAAGATTTACTGTTTTTACACTACAATCAATTGGTGTCGTGTAAAACAGCTGACTTACATAACAGTACTATAACAATGTAACTGTCTTTAAAATGGTCATTTAGTTTGACAGCTGACCCTCAACACATATAAATGTACTCTACACAGTTAAAGATGCAGTATGTTCCCAGGCGTAGGGATATGGCTCTCACGCTTAGAAGAACCTCAGTCTCGTCTGCCCGTCGATTCTGCCAGGAACCTTCTCATAGCTCAGCCTTCCTCTCTTGGACAGCGGCCGCACTGTAATACACATTTGTAGGAGATACATTATTATTAACGCACAGTTTCTGTGCTTCCACCACTAGATGGCGATGTGACAGCTGCACAGAAGACATATACCGTGCATGTGTAGAGCGTAGGCTCAAATCCATACAGTGTTGAACCATCCACTTATTTAAGTGGACTACCTGTTCTGCTTTAAGTGTAATCTGGTCATGATAGTGCAGTAGTGGGGTGGGGGGCAGAGAGGAGTGACAGGCACTCCTGCAGAAGGGACATGCTTGGTTTTTATAATGCAGAGACAACTAACAAACAGCAATAACAAACAAACAAGACAAATGCAACAGAGTGACTCTAAGGCCCTCCGCCCTCACCTGTGGCGGCCACGCCGGCCTCTGCCGCGCTCCTCTTCCTCTCCCGGCCGGCCCAGAGGTTGGAGCCATAATGTGGGGGGATTATTGCGCCTCCTCCATCTCTCTCTTCTCCACCTCCTCCTGCTCCTCCTTGCCCGCCACTACTGCTGCTCCAGGGCAACCGGAGGTGGCTGGAGAACCCCTGGCTGCCGGCGGGGCAGGCGGGGCTGGGGGCGAAGGGGCCGTCGACGACGCCATCGTCACCGTTGCGCGGATGCAGTTGCAGGCCCCACTCCTCCTCCGCTGCTCGCCGGCCCACCACGCGGCCCGCCGCCATCCCTCGGGAGCTCCAGCCACGAAGGCCCGCCTCCTCCGCCGCTCCTCCCCTCCAAACCTCCTGCTCCTCCTGCTCCTCCTGCTCGGCCCAGGGGTCAGGGCCGTGGTCCCGACGGGTCCAGATGTCGTGGGGAGGAGCGTCAGAGCCGTCGGCAGGGGCCCGGGGCGAGGGAATGCGGAGCTGGAAGTTGGTGGGACCGGGACCGCCGCACGCCCCCTCGTCCTCAGCAGGGCCAGTAGCAAAGAAGCCCCCCCGCCCACTCTCCTCCATGGCCGGCCTGGGAGACAGGGGCACGGTTAGCCTACTGCATGACACAGGAAGTGCTCCCTACGAGGGGTACATCTTCCTGTCGAGTAAGACCACCAAAGATGTTATAATTATACAAAGATGGAGCGTTGCAATGCATTTCAATGGGGCAAAAATGGAACGCTGCAGGCCTCATAAGTGGGCGTGTCACTGAGAGCATTTGGCTGTGGAGGCTGATATAGGCAGCGCCTACTGCCCAGACAGATAACAACCATGGCCTGATACAGACTTACAAAGTCAATTTACCTTTAACAGTTTGCTGCAGAAACACAGTTGTGATCGTATGTACTGAGTATGTGCTTCTCAAAATACCCATTAACGCCCCCAGATACATCACAGGCAATAATGTGGTGAAATCCGTGTATTGACTGGCATGGAACGCTGGGTAGTTCTGGTCTGCATAGAGGGTGAGAGGTCACCGCCATCTTTCCAAAAATCGACTGTGACTGTCTGTTGGAACCTCTCTGTTAAATGATATTCTCTCTGAGCCTACTGCATGTCACAGGAAGTGCTGCCTACGTCACAGGAAGTGCTGCCTATCAGGGGTAAATCTTCTTCCTGTCGGTTAGCCTACGTCTTTGTATATTCGTCATTTACCACATTCATACAGATGTTATATTATTATGGGAACATGTGCTGCTTGATTATAGATTAATTATTGATGACAAAACACTACATTCACAAAAGCTAATTTAGTCAAGGAAAACCTCTCAAGATGTTTTCCTTTTTTAAATCTTTTTTTTTATAAAGAATTAAAAATATGTATCCAAACCATTGTACCTTCTTTAAACAAAATAAGTCAACACCTTGAACTCGTGTTCCTCAAACCATTCCTGAACCATTTTTACTTTGTGGCAGGGTGCCTTATCCTGCTGAAAGAGTCCAACGCCATCGGGGAATACCGTTTCCGTGAAAGGGTGTGCATGGTCTGCAACAATGCTTAGGTAGGTGGTAGGTGGTGCTTCCAATTTCTAACTCTAAATCACCTTTGAGGACAAGATGTTCACTCGATGCCTAATATATCCCACCTACTGACAGGTGCCATGACAACAAGATTATCAGTGTTATTCACTTCACCTGTCAGTGGTCATTATGGTATGGCTGATCGTGTGGGAATGTATATATATAATGTGTGTATAGTATAATATATATATATATACAGTATATACACACATACATACAGTATATACACACACACATGCACAACAATACAAATGATATTTACAATATATACAGTATAATGTATATGCTTTGGCCAATCCCTTACTGTATGTGAAGTCACAATCAAGTTATGTTCTGTTTGAGGCGGTTATACAAAAACACAGTGTTATTGTAGCGCACTTAAAGGAGCATGAAAGTACATTCAAATCTACTTAATGAATAAGCCGTGGTTAGCCTGCAAGCTTTCATTCTGCTACCTGGACAGGAAGCTGGGGAGGGGGCTGGCCAGCAAGTGCTGCCCTCTACTGGGGGCCCAGGGATCGACAGGGGGACTGGCGTCGGGTGGCGGGACCTGGATGAACGCCGTGTGCGTCTCTGCCATGGGGAACTGGTCTGTCGTCGACTTATACAGGCTCGTGGTCTCGGTGAAGAGCTGCAGGATAGCCGCACGGGAAACAGAAGCAGGCTGGTAACAGGCCTCTGTCCCAGTACCTGGGTTCACATGGACACTCTTGTGCCTTTCCGAATGGAATATTTCCGATTGAAGATTTCGGTTTACCTGATTACATAGTATGTCATCTGCGTTATCAGAATAGATGTTAAACGTGCACACATTATGGCTCGGTAATGGCTAAAAGGCTAACACCGGCTAGCCTTTTAGAGAGTGAGGCTATTTGTGTGACTAGTGGAGAGATTTAGCCTACGGCTCCAAAATTACGTACTAGCTTCCATTCACTTCATTTGCGAGTGTCGCAATTGTTTTGTCCAGACTTTGTAGGCCACAGTGGCCGTGCAGAATCATCTACCGGCATCACGACGCCACAGTGACCCAAGAAGAACGCACTAAGGAACCAAGGAAGTAATCGGGTTCATATGTTGTTCTTTCAATCGGGTCATGGAACGGGTTATACTGTCCCTCTGCTTAAGAATGACATTTCAATCGGGTTGGGCATTTCTCTTCATATTGAGGTGTTTACATGGAGCATTGTCTTTTGGGTCGGGCTTTTGACCCGATTCCAATTGGAATAACAGGGTAAACGCAGCTACTGACCTGGAAGTGCCTCCCGAACCAGGGTACAATTTCTTTCTGTCCTGACTAGTCAACCCTGGTCCTGGGGACCCCTGCCCTGCATGTTTGAGATGTCTCCACACCTGACTCCACACCTGACTCAAATGAACAGGTCGTTAGCAGGCTTTTTACAGCCCATTTATTTGAAAAGTGCTCCATTGGGAAGTGTCCTCCTACTGGGAGAAGACCTCTGGTTCATTTTATAGGACATCCATTAACCAGTCAGAGTTGCTACAACTGCTTTGATCGCCTCATCTAGCTCTACCACCATTTTGAAAACCACTTGATTTCAACGTCATCTCACTAACCCACCTTGATTGGACCGCCAGCAGGGTGGGTGTGAAAACACTAATGCCAACAGGGTTTCCAGATTATAAACTTAGCTAAATATATTTATCTGAGAGCAATAGTGGGGCGGAGCCAGGCTAACAGGCCAGTGGATGTTCAGGGAAGCACCATTACATTTTTGTCAACAGCCATCCTGTCTGAAGGGGCCTTAAACGTCTTAAGCCGCATTCATATTGAAGTCATGCTCTCCGTTATGTTGCGCTGGATGTCAATCATGTCAATGAAGACCGTTCCAAACGAGTGTAACCTGAAGTCCCCTAGCGGCCGATGTCTCCGTTTAAATAACGGATCAGTCACATTTGGACATCTTTCCAACTTTGCGTCGGCTTCGCTGCAGCCCGCTCCGCTCATATAACCGGAAGTTACCACATCACAGCAAAAACATCTATATAGGTGGTAGTATGTTTCTATAAGAATGTTGAATTTCAGTAGAATGTGACGTGAATTTTATTTTATGCTATCGTACGGTTTAATAATAGGCGTACTAAAACGTTTACTATGTTACATTTTAAGCATCGTTTCCTACTTAATCATAATAATAATCAAGTGGTTTTATGCTGACGCAGAGCAACCACGGGACCTCCATCTCCGTGCGTCTCCATGACTACTTCTTGATGCCGCGTGACGTACGTTGCACTGTGAACAAGGCATTAGGCCTCCCGGGGCACCTTGAGCACTTTGTGGGGGACCTCGGGCAGCAGAGAGCCCAGCTGGGGGAGGGAGGCCCCCAGGAGCCAGTGGAGGGAGGGAGCTCTTCTCAGCATCAGCTGGCTGACCAGGGGGTTCACACAGGGAAAGGTCAGCAGACACTTCTCCTCCTGACGCACGCACGCACGCACACACACACACACACACAGTACAATACAAATGTATCTGCCATGTTCATTTAAATTAAGCACTTTTTTTTATTATCAAGCTATCAGAAAATATTGGTGAGGATAAATGATGAATTCAACCCTCAGCAAAAACATCTACCTGGTTTGTCACGCTGTGTTAACCCAGAGACATTATAGAAGAGACCCTTCATTCTTAATAGAACTCTATGGGAGACCTGGTTTGTCACGCTGTGTTAACCCAGTGACATTATAAAAGAGACCCTTCATTCTTAATAGAACTCTATGGGAGACCTGGTTTGTCACGCTGTGTTAACCCAGTGACATTATAAA
>JAOEGT010000024.1:218046-234652 GCA_025447795.1 Speoplatyrhinus poulsoni
TCCTCCTGGCCCACCTTCAATCCTCACTGATTCTCTCTCTCTCTCTCTCTCATATAGATAAACACACAGACACAAGCACACACACACACATGCGCGCGTACCTCTGGATGGGTGCTAATCCCTGCCCCGAGGCAGGCTTATTCAGGCCAGGGTAGCCCAGAAGGAACACAGCAGCGCTGGAGCACAGGAACGGGGGGAAATCTATAGGGAAAGGTTTCGGGGGAAGTTTGAACTTTTACGTTTTTGTTTTGTTTCCTCCCTCCCTTTCAGTAGTTTGATGAGCGTGCAGTTCAGAAACTTTTGGCGTTGTGCAGTAAAAGAATGGCTATCATTGAGAACATGAGTTAGCTACCTCTAACACAAGTTAGCTAACTCTCTAATACCCGTAGTGGTTTTTACTGTAGGGTGGTTTAACACTAGCAGCATAGCTGATACTGCACATTGCTAGATGCTGTTTTCTATTGGAGTGACACTGTTTGTAAGCAGGCAGAGGAATGTTGCTATTGAATAGCAGATGCTTTTCTTCTGGTCGCTTTTCAATCTAGTAGGAACAGATGAAAAATAATGGTCCCACTTTGAGTTGTGGCAGACCAAAGAATAAATAAAGAGCTGAATTAATGTAGATATGGGGAGTGCTGGGCAAGAGTGCATGTCTGAGAGCAAAGTGAAAGTGTTTTGTGCGTGTGTGTGAGAGGGATTTTGAAAGTTGCAGTTAAATGGAGGGGGGCTCCTCCCCACCCTGCTTGAGATGTAAATGTGTCCCTGTTGTAAGCCGGCCGGCCCCAAGGTTAGGGCCCCCTCATGCACCATAGCCATGGTAACCCTGCTGAGAGCCAGTGAGACCACTGATTCCAGCAGATGAGGGACTAAATCCCTCTTTGGTGCCTGGCGGATATGTGTGTGTGTGTGTGTGTGTGTGTGTGTGTGTGTGTGTGTCTGCGTGCGCTGGTGTCTAATTCAGCATTTGTGTGTGTGCATTCATGCATACATGCCTTTGTGCATGTACTGTGTGTGTGTGTGTGTGTGTGTGTGTGTGTGTGTGTGTGTGTGTGTGTGTATAGGTGTGTGTGTTTGTGTGTTGTGAATAGCGGCATCCATTAACAAGTTAGCTCAGCACCAGCGATGCAGGATCACATAGGCGTGCACTACCTGCATGTCCCTGTAAAGAAGTGGGGGGGGCAGAGAGCCTTTATTTCTTCAACTTGTCATCACACACAGTCTGTACCGCCAAGCAGCGGGAGGGGAGTAGGGGGGCCCGGACACAGCAGACTGTACATTGTGATGGAGAGGTTTCTGAGGAAGAAAAGAGTTAACGGGCCCAGCTTGGCATTGCATAGAGGCAGAAAGACCCCCGCCCCTACCCCCATCTCCCACTCCTCAGTGGCCCAGCAACTTGTGTCATTCTCTTCCTCCCTTATATGAATTAGTGAGTTTTTTGAGTGAATGGAGAAAGTAGGGATTTACAGAGCAGCGGCGGTAATTAACATGCAGCCTTCTGATTGGTCGAGAGGGCTTTAGCGGCAGGAGCGGGTGCTGTTATCCACCTCTGTACACACAGGCCGACAGCCAGCCACACACACTAGTGCAGACAAAGACTGCTCTAACTCTTTGTGCATTGCAGGCTTCACTGGCAACCTGTGCCAGATAGATATCGACGAGTGTGCCAGCACGCCGTGCAAGAACGGTGCCAGGTGCACAGATGGCCCCAACAAGTACACCTGCGAGTGTACTGAAGGTACGCATGGTCTGTCCAGCCAGCCAAGTCAAAACAAGCACGGCACTTCTATTTGCTGATGTTTTTAATGGAGAGAACACCATTTTGGGATTCGACCTACTGAGAATTTTACGAAAGTGTTTTCATTTGTAGTTCATTTATGATAATCTAGTTTCTTCAGAGTAGTGGGTGTGCAACATTTATACATCATTTGGTTTCATTGTGATAACTTACCACATGCAAAATGACATTAAATGCAAAGAACAAATGAAAGCAGTTTGTTTGTTTACGAATAAAGTAACAGAAGGTTTTGGTTGATCATTTCAAATGTGTGCGTCCCTCCTCCTTTCCACAGGCTACAGCGGCAGACACTGTGATACCGACATAAACGAGTGCTACTCCTATCCCTGCCACTATGGCACCTGCAAGGACGGCCTTGCCTCCTTCACCTGCTACTGTCGCCCCGGTTACACCGGGCGCCTGTGTGAAACCAACATCAACGAGTGTCTGAGCCAGCCCTGCCGAAACGGAGGCACCTGCCAGGACAGGGAGAATGCGTACATCTGCAACTGTCCCAAGGGCACTACAGGTAGTGCATGCACACACACACGCACACACACACAGTCAGGCGCAGGTGCATGTTGTGTTGACTTTGACCCACTGTCCTCTTAGGTATCAACTGTGAAATCAACATAGACGACTGCAAGAGCAACCCCTGTGACTACGGGACTTGCATCGACATCATCGACGGCTACGAGTGTGCCTGTGAACACGGTTACACTGGTGAGTCACAGCAAGGTTCATGTCAGGGCCATGGAGATCCTGGAAACTTAATGGAAAATAATGTCTTTACTCCAGGCGTTGATATAACGCGTTTACGCTTGGCTGAGGTGGATACGTTGATGTAAAGATAAGATGCGATAAAAATTGTATTATAAATCTTAAATCATAAGCACAACAAACAAATATGACTGATCCCCAGTAATTTTCTGGATTCTTAGATTAAGGTATTACTAATACCAGATTTGTAGCAACATAATGTATTTAATATGAAAATAGAAATACATACCGCAAAGAAATGTTGGCCAAAACCTTTGACAAACCACAGTAGAAAGCATTAGCATCAGTGTGTTTTTACCTCCATTTTGCTTCATTTGTATTTGGCTAGTAGTAGGGCTGCTCGATTATGGAAAAGATCCTAATCATTATATTGCTCAATATTAAAATCACAATTAATTAATAGCTGATTTTTAAATGCCACCAGATACCACAAACGGGACATTGCAGAAATGTGAAATTGGTTCAATCCAAAGCAGAGAGGTTGTGAATATTGCTGCTGTAATGAGCGTTAATTCCATTATTTTGATTAGCTAGTAGTACTAGCTATTGGGATCTGCTTATGTTCGACACAGAATATTGAGGATGTGACTATCTGCTCACTCATTGGCTACTGCACAAGTCCACTACGAGTCTGCTGTGACTGGTGTTCCCGCTCTCTGGCCACTCTGAATGCAGTGTTAACAGTGAGGCAGGGAGAGACCCACAGCGACAAAAGTGCTATAAAAAATAATTAAATGTAATAACACTTTTAACCGACAACTGTGCCTATTTATGGTGCCGACTAGCTAGGGGAGCATGATTTAATAGACTTGTCGACTACAATCCAGTGTACATCCCTAGTCATCCCTAGTTATTGGTCATAATTCTTTTTTGAGCTTTTTCTTTAGACTTGTAAAAGAATACTTCAAAAATGTGTAAAGGACAGTATTGTGATGGGCTTTTGTCAGTATGCTACACCTAAAACGGTCTCTGTGGCAGTACAAGTGATTCAGTCAGAGCCTGGTACCTAGCCTGGCCTCTCAGGAAAGCCAGACAAAGACAGACAGTGAGCAGTAATGGCGGGATCAAAGATGGAAAGAGGCGTGTGAGCCGGCTTGGGGGGGTTTGGGTATGTGGCAGATGGTGAGCGAGCAAGCACACTCCTCTGAGACTCCACCGGTGTCACTTTCCGACTCCTCCTTGTCCCCAACCTGCTGCTGTTAGGACACACAAGCGGAACCTCCCACACACAGAGAGGACACACACACACAGTCAGTGGGGATGTGAGCAGGATAAAAGATTTCCTGAAAGATTCCTGAAAGTTGAGCTTTTAAAAGGTTGGGAGCTGCTCTTTGCTCTAAAGCTAAATGGGGTTCCTTTATGTTATGCATGGCACTGACCTGAATGGCACCTGCGCTTCAATTGGCTTACAAAGGGCAACCTAACAAGCCCTCATATTTCTGGAAATGGATACATTCTCCCTGGCCGACTATAGGCCCTTGTGTGCTGGCTTCTTCTACAATGGCGTGAGCTGCTGCTGCTTACTGATAATTAGGGGCGGCACCGATACGATGCTGAGATCGGAAATCGGTCCGATACTAACTTAAATAGCTGGATCCGTATTGGTGACAATTGGACATTTGTAACCGATCCACGGGGCTGATCCAATTAAATTATTTTCAACGCGTAGGTCTACTTTCAAACATCAGCCATGTCTAACCTACCCAGGCCACAATATCAGCAGCAGCTTTCTAAAATGCATCTAAGTCCTAAAATAGAGATTGGCTGTAACTTACTTTGCAACTTAACTTAGAACGTAATTTAACACTGGAATCGGATCGGTACTCGGTATCGGCCGATACCCAAAGTGCTGGTATCTGTATTGGTATCGGGACTGAAAAAACTGGATCGTGCCATCCCTACTGATAATATAACAATATCCAACACACATATTGTTTTTAACATTTACATTGAAATGGTTAGCACTGATATGATCTTTTATGATCATTACTGTTTGAACGCTACAGTAATAACATGGCAGCGACTGCTAAATAAAGTATGCCACAGTCTAGATGAGGTGATGGTAGCAATAACACATACGTAAAGGTGCTGTCAGCTATTGCAAGCTAAATGTAAGCTACAATAATACACTTTTGTCAAATTCACCAAATATCTCCTCGCATTTCACAAGCTTACCGCTCTCTGTGCGTGCTGTAAAAAAGAAAATCCGATACTTCTACACAGCTCTGGCTCTGTAAATAGGAACATTAACAAAGTTAATAGTTAATTTTTGCACTCTTAACTTGAGAACTATTGTTTGATAACTTTAGTTGGGAATAAGTGGGATATATTTTCACAACCAAAGATTGGTCTACCCCGCCAAAAAAGAGAAGCCATTGAACCGTGCTGTCGTTTGACAGGTACAATGTGTAACATCAACATCGACGAGTGTGTCATCAACCCATGTCACAACGGGGGCACTTGTATTGACGGCATCAACGCCTTCACCTGCGCGTGTCCGGAAGGTTACCATGACGCCACTTGCTTCTCCCAGCTCAACGAGTGCCTTAGTAACCCCTGCATCCACGGACACTGTGAAGACCAGGTCAATGGGTGAGTCTCTATGGACACAGCCTATTGCTACATGGTAACATGGCTTCAACAAAACACACTGTTTTGTTGGAGCCATCTTTGAAGTTAAAGGGACAGTGACACTTTATCTCACTGTGTAGGCGTACAGTATATAGCATCCACCTTGCCATCTTGGCAACATGTACAGGAACTAATCCTGTGATGTTTATTGTCTTTCTTCCATCCACAGCTATACATGCCTGTGTGACTCTGGCTGGAGTGGTAAGAACTGTGACATAAACAACAACGAATGTGATTCAAACCCATGCATGAATGGAGGTACCTGCAAGGACATGACCAGTGGATACGTCTGTAACTGCCGCGTAGGCTTCACCGGTCAGTGCTCTGGTGTGCCGGTGTGTGTGTGTGTGTGTGTGTGTGTGAGGCAAAGAAAGGGAGGGTGTTAGGCTTTGTTTGGTTTTGTTTTCTGTGTGCTCTCTTAGACATCATGTGGCCTCATTTGACCTTTTGAAAAAACCACGTTTAAAATTAGGGGTCAGGACCCAATATTATTTTTTATATTTTAATTTGCTTTAAAGTGTAACTGCACCCTAAAATGTGTTTTGTAAGATGTAAAATAAGTAATAGGATTGAACTGTGACGAGACATCAATGCTGGTGTTCCGTTTCCGTTTCCGTTTTTATAAAAATCTGCATTTTATAAAAAAAGGGATCTCATATCCGTTAAAAATCACCATAGGACCTGGCTGGTTTTCAACAGTACACTCAGTATACTCACATGTCATCAAAAAAATGTTAATGTTAGTGAGGGTCCCCCTCTCAGCCCCTCCCCTCTCACTCACACTTTTTAAAATAATTTTTCATAGTTAGGTTTAGTGGGTGGATCAGGCTCAGAGCTGCAGTTACACTGTAATTCGGTGCTCTATACGATATTATAATCACTAACAACAATTTTCTTTGTAAAAATATAGTTTTGGTCTGAGATGATGGTGCGCTTACTGTGATATATAGTGGTAGAATGCCACATAAATCCACTTTATATAAAAAAATGTTTTGTTCAGAAAATGTACATTACATGTTTGTAGTTTAGATATGTTTTATTTATTTATATTTTTATAAAAATAGTTGATATTAAGTGTGATCTTGTATGTTGCTTCCTTAACCACAGGGCCAAGCTGCCAAACCAACATCAACGAGTGTGCATCCAACCCTTGCCTAAACCAGGGGACCTGCATCGATGATGTGGCTGGCTACAAGTGCATCTGCAATTTGCCTTACACCGGTATGAAAACATTGGTGTAGAGATGATGATGGGTTCCAGGCCCCATGTCCTCTGCAGACGTGCTCTGGGCAACGTAGCTGTAGCTGTCGAGTAAAGTTCAGCGACAAGACTTCCTCAGGACACCAACTCCCACCCCTATTTAACCATTCAAAAGTATCTCTGTTAACACACCAGGAAAATGTATTCCTTCCAATCCCTCATGCCCTCACAAATTATTATTATTATTATTTGAAGAAAACAGATAATGATGGAATGCTGAAGTCCACAGCATTCAATAAGTCAGCTCCTTTTTGCGCTGTGGCCGCGGGGTGGGAACAGGAGCCGAACACATTTCCTGTTTGACCGCTTCCTGTCCCACAGAACCGCACAGAACAGTGTGACAATGGCCGGAAGCTGGAGCCGGTTTCCTGCACAAACCTGTGTGTTGTGGAAACAGATAGGGAAATATCTAATACTGATAGAGCCTGTGTAACCAGAAAGTTCTGATAGCCTTCTGATAGCCCTGATTCAGATGACGATTCGCTGTCGCTTTACGTTACGTGCTTCCAACCCTCGACTTCCACCACATTGATAGTCCACCATTGAAAACAGTCATACTGAAAGCACATTGTTACAGCGTAATGTAATCCCATGCATTTGTGTTGTAGGAGAGAACTGTGAAACACTGCTGGCCCCGTGCAACCCCAAGCCCTGTAAGAACCTCGGCGTGTGTCAGGAGTCCCAAGACTACGAAAGCTTCTCCTGTGTATGTCCGGAGGGCTGGCAAGGTAGAGGAAATGTTGCCAAGCAGAACACATTGACATCCGTAGGCCTTAATCGTGTTTGTTTTGTTCAATGGGGAGACCAACATTTAGTTCCGCTAATTGTGCCTTTACACAAATCATATTAGGAAGGGCAAATAGCCTTGTATTTGATGAAAACTAATTTAAATAAGTAAAAACCATTGAACAAAAGAGCCCCTGTCCTTTGAAATTATCTTCAATAGTTGCTTAGCAACAAGAATAAAGAGCAACATTTTCAACATGAAATGTTACTAATTTAAAAAGAAATGTTTTGTCATATCCACTGACTAGTAAAAAGAATACGTTGACTTCATAGCACACAATACCAACACACTTTTCTATAGGCATGAGAAACTCATTCTCCTCCCCTCTCTCAGGTCAAGTCTGTGACGTCGACATTGACGAGTGTGTTAAGAACCCATGTCGTCATGGAGCCACCTGTCAGAACACCATGGGCGGTTACCGCTGTGCCTGCAAGCTGGGCTACAGTGGACTCAACTGTGACACCGACATCGACGAATGCACTCCCAGTATGTTTAATAATGAGTAGATTGTATGTATTTACTCTAGAGAGACTTAAAGTTGAGGGCAGTGTTAAGCTAATACACGTTTTGTCTAATTCAGCTTAATGTGTTATGGCGCTCCGCTAGTTGTAGTTCCGTGTGTGCGCTGTATAACCCAGTTAAAATAAAATAAAATAACCCAGCGTTCCTACATAGCCCTGGCTCTGTCCATGGAAACACAAACAGCGTGGTGCAGACCCCACCGCACAACAACAACAAAAACCAGCCTTTGCCATGTGTAGGGCGGAGCTTCTGAGGGAGCATCCAATGGCATTGAAGGGAGAGGTGGTTTGTTTTGAGTTTGACGTTTGCACGCATTCTCCAAAATGTGTTACTCTGCCATTAGTCTCAGCCTCTTGCGTCCATTAATACTACGTCACATAAGCCACTCTGAACGTCTGATGCATAGACCCTCGTAAGCTCAGCACGGCACTCTCGGACATTCGGGAAGTAATACAGTTGATTTTTATTGGCTGTTAGCATTGTCACTCACAAACTCTACTCTACCATTAACTACAGTATGTCACGTATAATTCCCCATAAAGGGGTCACAACGTAGCCAAACACTGGGCACCACTAAGTCCCCACCTTCCTCCCCCTAGACCCCTGCAGCAACGGGGGCCTGTGCGCGGACGAGGTAAACGGCTTCATGTGCACGTGCACGCCCGGCTTCAGGGGCAATACGTGTGAGGAGGACATCAACGAGTGTGAGAGCAACCCGTGCAAGAACGGGGCCAACTGCACCGACTGCGTCAACAGCTACACTTGCACCTGCCCCCCGGGGTTCAGCGGCATCCACTGTGAGAACAACACGCCTGACTGCACTGAGAGGTAATGTACAGGAGACGTTGCACTGTGTATGTGCAAACCATAATGTAACGTGATGTGTAGCCCATGTTGACTGCTATGTAAAAGTCTTATTAGGCTAGAGACTCTAGGTCCTCTAGGTCAGGGGTCCCCAATCCTGGTCCCTGCTCCAACACTGATTCAAATCACTGGGTGATTATAACGAGCTATTTGAATCAGCTGTGTTGGAGCAGGGAGACATCTAAAACACGCAGGGCAGCGGCCCTCCAGGACCAGGACTGGGGACCACTGCTGTAACAGATTCCCTCACATGTTGAGTTGAGCCGTTTTCTCTTGTCCGCTGCTGCCCCCTCTGGTGGCAAAGGGATTAGCAGCTAAATGATTTAGCTACGGCCTTCACTGTGTGTTTAGAGCTAATTGACACTGACGTTATGAATGCAGCTCCTGCTTCAACGGTGGCAGCTGTGTGGACGGCATTAACACCTTCACGTGCGTGTGCCCGCCGGGATTCACGGGCAGCTACTGCCAGCACGACATCAACGAATGTGACTCCAGACCCTGTCTGAATGGTGGAACCTGCCAGGACAGCTATGGCACCTACAAATGCACCTGCCCTCATGGATACACCGGCCTCAACTGTCAGGTAGGAGGACAGACATGGTTTAATGGTAACTAACAGTATATACATGTATACATGGTTTAAGAGAGATACTAAAAAAAACATTTGCACAGTCTAGCCTTAGATTGTGTAAATACGTTTTGTAGAATTTATAAATGTTTGCTCTTAGATATCAGAATATAAATCAGAACTACAAATGGGAAGGTTTTCATGAATGAGCAGTGACCTGAATCGTTATATTCAGTACAGTACATGTACGTTAGTAAATATTTAATGTGTAGTGTGTAGAATGTTTAGGCTGTATCTGACCCTACTGGCGTGAAGGTGTTTAAGTTATTTTACAGCTACTTGACTTCAGTCAGGCCATGCTAATGTGTGTGTGTGTGTGTGTGTGCTGTGCTGTGCTGTGCTGTGCAGAACCTGGTGCGCTGGTGCGACTCGTCGCCATGTAAGAACGGTGGCACGTGCTGGCAGACGGGCACCAGCTACAGCTGTGAGTGCCATGCGGGCTGGACGGGCCTGTACTGTGACGTGCCCAGCGTCTCCTGCCAGGTGGCAGCCAGGCAGAGAGGTGGGCGTTCCCCTGTGCACTGTTCACATGGCGTTACGCACACGGCTCCCCGCTGCTCCAGCACAATGCCTGACTGCCCCCCTGTGGCCCCCCCCCCCCCACTCTCTCTCTTTCCCTCTCCGTAGGCGTGGATGTGGCCCACCTGTGTCGGAACTCAGGCCAGTGTCTGGACACGGGCAACACCCACTACTGCCACTGTCAGGTGGGCTACACTGGCAGCTACTGTGAGGAGCAGGTAGATGAGTGCACCCCCAGCCCGTGCCAGAACGGAGCCACGTGCACAGACTTCCTGGGCGGTTACTCCTGCAAGGTAAAGGCCCTATGAGAAAGAAGGCCCCATCACATTACACCGTTTTGAGCTTCGAAGGCCCAGTTTTTGGCGCCACCTACAGAAAGTACACAATATGTGTTTTCATTACATTTGACACGTTAATAAAATGTGCCTGTCAATGATGACTGTAAACTGTAAATGCTGTGTATGGCTAGCATGTGGGCCATTGTTAGCTCGACCCGTAACAACTGATTCCTGAACTATGCTGTCAGGTGTTTTAGTGAGCTTTGCATCTAGATATCAGAATATAAATCAGAAATACAAATGGGAAGGTTTTCATGAATGAGCAGTGAACTGAATGATTATATCTAGTACAGTACATTATTGCACCTTAATTTGGCATATGCCGGTGTGTGTGTGTGTGTGTGTGTGTGTATAGCCAGACAGATCTGTACAAGCTTTCCCTTGTGGCTGTCTAGTGGCTAGAGACACCAATCCAGTAGTCTGGTCCCAGGTTATCTTTGTGAATGTAGCGCTCATCTGTAACATATGCTGTTAATGTAATACCTTCACATAACTGAACTTTAAGTACAATTATGTGAACATCCTTTCAGCATTGGCACCTGTGTTGGCTCATGGTGCTTATTCACAACATCAGTGGTCAGCCAACATGTGGCTTGTTTAAAAATAGAGACATATTGGGCAGGCTAATCTCCCCTGGAATAAAGTATCTGCTGGCCTTGGCAGGATGCAGACCACAAAACAGCCAGGTAAACAAAACACAGCTCCGTTTTATGTCCGTCATCGATTAACCCTGCCCCTGCTTTCTCTCTTTCGCTCTTGCTTGCTCTCTCTCTCTCTCTCTCTCTCTCTCTCTCTCTCTCTCTCTCTCTCTCTCTCTGTCTCAGTGTATGCCAGTCTATGCGGGGACCAACTGTTCGGACGAGATCAATGAGTGTTCCTCCCATCCTTGCCAGAATGGGGGCACCTGCATTGACCTGATCAATACCTACAAATGCTCCTGTCCGCGGGGAACCCAAGGTCAGTGGACCCCACACATACACACTCATCCCTCCCCAGCACCTCCCCTACCCGTCCTGCTTCTCCACGCTCCATTAATTAGGGCTTAACAGTGCCCAGGGCCATGTCTGAAAGCCCCTCCTCTCCCCTCCACACCTTGTCAACAATAAAAGGAAGAAAGCAGCATTGATTTTTCTCCCGGGCATAAGGGGAGTGTAGTGTGCTTGCTATGTCAGCCAAAAGTGGGGTTGGACCTGTGATATAACCCAAAATATAATTTGATTGGGAAAATTGACTCAGGTTTGGACAGGAGAAACAATATTTATACTGTAAATGTATTGTGTCATTTAATTATAACGAAACCAAATTAGAACTGTATTGGATATAAATATATTTCTCTGTACATTCCCTGGCTTGAAGTGGTAGAGATGTGCAGAGCTCAACAAACTGTCTAGTGTCAATCGTGAAGGTGAAACATCGGTTTTGTTGTTGTTTAGACTCAGGTAGACATAACCTGACATGCCAGATGGATTGATGGGCACAGGTCCATCCGGGGAGCCGTCCATTGAAGCGGTTTGAAAAGGGCAGGCGTTTTCCAAAAAAGACTTGGCAGTTGATTGGATGAACCATCTGTGTGTCTGGTGTTTTGCTGTCGGCCACAGCTAAAACCACACCCATAGCTATCTACCAGCACGGAGCTAATTGGATCAGATCAGTTGCTACAAGGATTTCTTGGCTTTCCCGACTGATTCTCGCGGTGAAATTAAACTTGCGAGATCAGGATGGTCTCGCCAGGCTGAGGTATCTAATCAGCTCAAATAAGATGCTGTTGAGTTGTGCTTTCAAACAGTAACGCATATGCATTTGCACTCACACTGTAGTTAATAATCCCACTCAGCTTTCATCAGTACAGTATACAGTATAATACACAGTGTGCCCAGTCACTTTGAGTCAGGGCAGCACGGCTTCTAAGCTCACTTTCTCTTTTAGGTGTGCACTGTGAAATCAACATTGACGACTGCACCCCGTTCACTGACACGGTCACCAATGAGCCCAAGTGTTTCAACAAGGGCAAGTGTGTGGACCGCGTCGGGGGCTACCACTGCATCTGCCCGGCGGGCTACGTGGGCGAGCGGTGCGAAGGCGACGTCAACGAGTGTCTGTCTAACCCTTGTGACCCCAGGGGCACGCACAACTGCATTCAGCTGACCAACAGCTACCGCTGCGATTGTCGCACCGGATACACCGGTAAGCGGCCAGGCTGAGATTAAGCTACTCCGCCATTTTGAGTCAGGCTATAGAGCACCTTTTGTCCTAATTGACAGTAGATTTTTGAGCTAGTCAAACTAATATTACCCAGGTGCTATTTATCTTTATGTTTAGAAGGGTGTATAGCTAGTGATGTTATTTTTAGGCTATTGGTTGGAGGAAGTGTGAAATACTTCAGTTCAGTTATTCATTCATAAATTAATGAATTATATGATTTTCTATTAATAATAATTTGCCTACTTGAAACGTGGGGGTCGTACGATGACTTCCAGAAGCTGCATCTGGTCTTGAGGATTAAATATGATCTATAGTGTGTGTCAACGTAATACTATGTACAGTAGTATTATACTAGTATAATGTAATGATGTCATTCATGTCCTTGTCCTAGGCCAGCGCTGTGACACGGTATTTGACGGTTGCAAAGGGAAGCCCTGCCGTAACGGAGGGACCTGCGCTGTAGCCAGCAACACACCCAATGGCTTCATCTGCAAATGTCCTCCTGTGAGAGCACACAGACACACGCGTGCACACACACACACACACACACTGAACACACACACACTGAACACACACACACACAGACACTGAACACAGACACACACGCACACACACTGAACACACTGAACACACACAGACACTGAACACACACACACACACACACACGCACACACACACATACACACACACTGAACACACTGAACACACACATCTCCAGCAGCCGGAGTATCCGGAGCCAATCAGCACGTCTCCTCACCGCTCCATGCATGTGTGTTGTGTCAGGGCTCCTCTGGCTCCACGTGCGAGCACGATGTCCACACCTGCGGGAGCCTGCGCTGCCAGAACGGAGGCACGTGCGTGTCCGGCCACAAGAGCCCCAGGTGTGTGTGCAGCGCGTCCTTCACGGGGCCCGAGTGCCAGGCGCCCGCAGACAGCCCCTGCACCTCCCGGCCGTGCTACAACGGGGGCACGTGCGAGCGCACGCCGGAGGTGCCCCACTACCACTGCGTGTGCCCGGCCAACTTCAACGGCCTGCGCTGCCACATCCTGGACTACAGCTTCCCAGGGGGCTTCGGCCACGACATCGTCCCGCCGCCGGGGCCCGCCGCGGGCTGCCACGTGGCCCAGTGCGAGGAGCGGCAGGGCGACGGCTACTGCGACGCGGCGTGCAACAACCATGCCTGCGGCTGGGACGGGGGAGACTGCTCGCTCAACTTCGCCGACCCGTGGCAGAACTGCTCGGCCGCGCTGCAGTGCTGGCGCTACTTCAACGACGGCAAGTGCGACGCGCAGTGCGACAGTGCCGGGTGCCTCTACGACGGCTTCGACTGCCAGAGCACGGAGGGACAGTGCAAGTGAGTAACGCCCCTCCTGAGCTTTGTAGCGGGGGCAAGGTCATGCGAAGGTCAAATGTTAGCATGTGTGAAACATACGTTATATAGCTGCATATGCATGATGATATAGTGATGTTAGGAATAACACAAAACTATTTTGTGTACAAATATAAACGTAACATACACGTAGGCCTAAATACAACATTTTAGTAAAGGATCTAAGACTTGTTTGCACAAACATATTTTTGGTTCTCTCAAACCTTAACAAATGTGTGATAATGTTACAAACAATACAAACATCAAACATTCTCGAGTGGCCCTTGACTGTGACCAGTCCAAGCCACACCCGTGCAATAGCCGTGCCGTTCCATACACGTTTATATACATGCCCAGGCTGTGTCATAAATACAATCTGTATGTATATCACTCATTGACTCGCATTGATACAGAAGGCACCATACAACCATGTACCACACAGCGCACAATAACCACTGAGACAAACAGTAAAGGTAATTTGGCACCCCGCCCACATGTAGAGCACCAGTGTCCTATAACAACCCCCCCCATCTTCCCCTCCCCAGCCCCCTTTACGACCAGTACTGTAAGGACCACTACGCGGACGGCCACTGCGACCAGGGCTGCAACAACGCAGAGTGCGAGTGGGACGGCCTGGACTGTTCGTCCAGCGTGCCAGAGAAGCTGGCGGCCGGCCGGCTGGTGCTGGTGGTGCACGTGGCCCCGCAGCACATCCGCAACAACTCGTTGGGCTTCCTGCGCGAGCTGAGCCGCGTGCTGCACACCAACGTGGTGTTCCGCAGGGACACCCAGGGCCAGCTCATGGTCTACCCCTACTACGGCAGCCAGCAGGAGCTCAGCAAGCACAACATCAGGCGCTCGCTGGACGCGTGGGCGCCGGTGCCCGGTGACGCGCCGCCCAGCCTGGTGAGGAGGAGCCTATTCCACCAGCGAGCCCCTAGAGAGCTGGACCACATGCAGATCAAAGGGTGAGACCCCCCATCCCCCCCCCAGCCTCTCAGATGTATTTGTTCAGCGGGGATTACAGTGTGGAAACCCTGTATTAGCGTCCGCACAGCCACCCTGCTGGCGGTCCGATCAGGGTGGGTCAGTGAGATGCCGTTGAAGTCAAGCATGTTGGTAAATAGTGGTATAGCTATATGAGGCGATCAAAACTGTCTTAGTAACGGCGATTGGTTCAGCGCTGTCCAGTCGTTTTAAATGTAGAGGTCTACGCCCAGTAGTAGGCACTTCCCAATGGAGCGTGGCCAGAACTTATTCACAAAGTGAATATGGTCTGGTTACACCAGGCTCCACCTAACAGTATACTGCATTTCTCCATTGAACATAACTGTTGCTATGGCTGCTTTTACTGCTGCTGCAACTACTGTACTACTTTTACTAATAATTACATTTACTTTACTACTACTAACAACAACAACAACTAAAGAATATTGCAAATAGAATGAGGAAATGTCCCTGAACACTAGAAGTTCTAGTTCTCCTTTGCATCCATCATGCTAACTCTCCCCTGCTCCTCTCCACAGCTCCATAGTGTATCTGGAGATTGACAACCGCCAGTGCTTCCAGCAGTCTAGCGAGTGCTTCCAGAGTGCCACGGACGTGGCAGCCTTCCTGGGGGCCTTGGCCTCCAGTGGCAAGCTGAATGTTCCCTACGTCATCGAGGCGGTTCACAGTGAGTAGGCCTACATGTCATGTGCACACATATAGCGCTCTACCAGTTAAGGCAATATCCCAGTACAGGCCAGCTGAACGCCACTCACGTTGAGCCTGAGACAATGGGTGAAACTAGTTGTAGAGGATATAATATATTGTAAATGCTTCCATGAAAATGGATCATAAGCTCAGAAATGCAGCATATCAGCTTGTTACTGTATTTATGCATTCAATTTAAACAGAATAGATTTTCTGTTTTGAGTTAAGATATTTGGGTCACACTTAAACTCCAAAAGAAATGGGAAGATATAAGGCTAGGAATACGATTTTTAAACTTGTAATGGGTGGGGTATTTATTTAGCCTTCTTAAGCATATAGGACCGGTTTCACAGACCTGGATTAAGCCTAGTCCAAGACTAAAACAAATGCCATTGAAACATCTTCTTAGTCTAGGGCTAGGCCCATGTCCGTGAGACCGGCCCATAGTTTTGAATGCTACTACAGGCATGAAAGATAATGCAATAGTATTTAATGATCTGTTTTTACAGCTCTGAGACAGCGGTCATAAGTCATAATCCATAGCTTTAACTGCAAGTAAAAGACATCATGGCACCCACACACATGCACACACACACACACACACATGTGCGCGTAGGTAAGACACGTGCTGCTGCATAGCCCCAAAATAAAGGCATCCCCACCCTCTGGTCAGGTCCTAACCCTGGTGCTCTTTGATTGTGTATTTGTTATGCAGCCGTGAACAAATGCAATTGTGAATCTCATGGCTAAACAATCAATCCCTCCCTCAGTTCGTAAATCCATTGGCTTCAGGCTCCAAAATGGTTAATTGCAGCAAATCAACTCATCCACCCCCCCCATCTCACACAATATGCTAGACGATCGCTCTCTTTCTCTTTCCCTCTCTCCATCTCTGTTCCTCAGCAACGTATGCACATATGCCGTACGACCACAGACACTCATAGACACACATGCACGTGCACGTACACACCCGCTTCATCCCACAGTGTGAGGGGCTGCTGCAACCTTCACCTCGCTGAATGTAATACCAGGACTTAATGCATCTCCAAGGGTTTATGTTGGGGGAGTTTATCATTTCAAAATCGTTAGTGGGAGAAAAAATAACAGAGAGAAGGGGAAAAATTGATCGGGAGTGTGCTAGAAGTTGGGAGTCTTTGTTATCTCGAAAATCCTCATAAATCCTTCGTCTTTACAGCTTAAAGCGCGTGCAGTAATTTGAAGTTCATTAATCCCCGG
>JAOEGT010000024.1:253448-264349 GCA_025447795.1 Speoplatyrhinus poulsoni
GATAGATAGATAGACAGATAGACAGATAGATAGACAGACAGATAGATAGACAGATAGATAGACAGATAGATAGATAGACAGATAGATAGATAGATAGACAGATAGATAGATAGATAGATAGATAGACAGATAGATAGATAGACAGACAGATAGATAGATAGACAGATAGATAGACAGATAGACAGATAGATAGATAGATAGATAGATAGATAGACAGACAGACAGATAGATAGATAGATAGATAGACAGATAGATAGACAGATAGACAGATAGATAGACAGATAGACAGACAGACAGATAGATAGACAGACAGATAGACAGACAGATAGATAGATGTGCCTTTCTGAAAAAGACCCACCTCCACCCAGCTTGCGCATGCAGGTTGCCATGGCAACAGGGATATCTTCCGGAGTGGTGTGAGACGGTGGAGTTATTTTCCTCCTAAATGATGTTTCTCCTTGCTCACGATTGGTTTACCGCTTGGTTTGGTTTTAATAATGAAAAAGAATGTGTGTGTGTGTGTGTGTGTGTGTGTGTGGGGGGGGGCACATAAAAGGGGTTATTTCTCCTACATGCGTTGACCTCAGCAGGCACATGCTAATCGCTAACGAGGCAGGCTAGCTCTCTCCTGGCCCAATGAGCGGAGAGCATTAATTGCAATCTGTAACCGATTTGCTCCGCCACATCTCGTTTTTTTAATTAACTGCTTGAACAGCTTGAGATCGACAGTGAACACACCGGCTTCGGCTCAAAGTCATATGCAATCAGCATGCCACCAACTTGAAACTTTTAATTGGGCTGCATCGTTTGGGACCGGCTTCTGAACTTATAAGCCAAAAGAAAAGTTGACACGTAATTATATTAAGAAGAAACAAAATGCTTGGTGATTTAATATCTCCTCATATCACACATGACTATCTCATTAACTATCCAACAAGGTTTGAATGACAACAAATATCGTGTATAATAAATAAACGCTGCTGTCTGTCTTTTGCAAAGGAACAGCAGGCAGGCAGCTGTATAACTCGTTAAACGTTTGTTATGGCCACAGACCTTCAACTCATGAATATGCAAATTGTGTTATTACAGAGAAATACTGTATTGTGAAGCTACGGGACAAAGCCAGCCAGTATTTAACAAGGGGTGACACTTTGGAAGGGATTGTGCTGCACTGGCTTACAATATAAAGGTCCTATATGTCATATTTTAAACATTAATATAGCCTCAAAACTGTTTTTTATGTTATAGTGGAGTGATGTCGCCCTGAGCAGGGAATGACATCACACTCATTCTGTGTGTGTGTGAGCAGAGAATGACTTCACACTCACTCTGTGTGTGTGTGTGAGCAGAGAATGACATCACACTCTCTCTCTCTGTAAGTGTTAAAGTGCGAGCCGGCTGAGCACGCACTTTATTTGTTGTTGATATGGAGCAATTGTTTCAGTCGAAGATGCTCTAGTGTGACAAAAAAAACAATATATATAATAATAATAATAATAATAATAATAATAATAATAATAATAATCTTAATTTATATAGCACTTTCCAAACAGAATTGCAGTTCAAATTGCTTTATAGAGAGGGAATACAAGTTGTGCTTCCCATAAACAAATACAGAAGTACAAACAACATTAATAAAAATGGCTAAATGAATCAGATTGAAAAATAAATAAAATAAAATTAATAGGAATAAAGGATTATAATAAATATACATGATACTGAAATTACATACGTTAATAAAATGGTTAAAGGAATCAGATGAAAAAAATGTAAGAGAAATGCATGTAGTCGCAGTAATAGTAAATTATGTAGTTAACTACGTAGTAAACACTACATATGAAGTAGAGTAGTAGGCAAATAGTAATATTAGTAAGGTAGTTATGTTGTAGAATAAACACACACCAGTCGATACTTGGGCTGGTCCCAAATATTCGATTATTCTGGTATTCGTTCGTTGGGTACGTATTCAATTTAAATATTGAGATGCGAGTATTCGGTTTTTCACATTATGCATGCATGTTCTCCCATTACTCCCTACTGTCTCCATATAAACCCACAAGTTGAAATCGCCTGCCCTACACTGTGTCATCAACACAATTGATTGCAATTGGTTCTGTTTGTAAGAAGAGAGTGAGGCTATTCATTTAACGACCACTCTTATTGGGTTATACAGGAGGTATATGTTATTGGACAGCTCTGACTGGCTAAAGTGACGTGCCAATCAAAGTGTCCATTTTGAGCACATGACTATGTTTACATGTGTGCTCACTGAAGCTAGGAATTGATGATTACTTCTGTTATACTTTATAATTATAGTTGAGTGTTTTAATGGTGTTTTTGAGAGAGAATTCGAATACTCGTTCGGAAATACCATCAATTATTCGAAACAGCCCTAGTCGATACAGTAATGACTGTGAGGCCAAACGGAGGTTTCAGACTAGAAAACAAGGTACAGCCAATTTGTTTAATTTTGACTTACTTGTTTATATTATGTTTTCTTTGGGTTTTATTGTATTGTTACAGAATTACATTACTAGAATGGACAAAGTTAATGTAATTTAAATGCAATAAATCTACTTTGAGTATTTTTTTAGTCTGGTTGGAAGTGCAATCCATGCAGAAAAAAAAAGATTTTTAATTCCAGCTATAATAATAATAACAGCAAAAAAACACCATCGGTGGATATTTTGTATCGGCAAATATTTCCCACAAAAAAATCGGTACTAATCACAGTACATTACGCATTACATAAAGTAAAACAAAAAAAAAACACATTTACATGCACTCTGTACTGAATTAATAACCTGACATGCCAGATGGATTGTTGTCACAAGTCCGTCTGGGGAGCCGTAGATTGAAACTGTTTGTGAATGGCAGGTACTTGGCAGTTGATTGGATGAACCATCTGGTCGTTTTCGCTGTCGGCACATTTAAACCACACCCGTTATAGCTATCAACACGAAGCTGATTGGAAAGTTCAGTTGTTACTCTGACACATTCAAAATTATTCCTAGGCTTTCCAGAATGATACTCACAGCGAAATTAAACTGAAGCGAGGCCATCCTGATCTCGCGAGGCTACTAGATTAAGGCAAAAGACACTTAGTGAAATGTCTTTTCCTTCAGAGGAGGTGAGAAGACATCTGCACAGCTTGCCAGACAATCTGTGCAGTGTGCATTTACGTAACGTCTTACAAAGATGCGTTGTCTGCAGCACAACTTACAAATACCTCTCACGATATACATATGCTTATTGTTTTGTTCAGTTTGGGTATTTCAGAGTTCACACTGGCTCTGTAATGCAGATATTGGACTATACTGCATTTCTTACTTCAGTATTTTTAATAAAAGCATCCATGAATTATTTTGTACATGCAAACTGAATCATATTGTATTTTCAAAACTGTGCATTAAATATGACTGTTTCAGTCAGTACCACTATAGCCAAAGAGAATAATTTACATGTGCAGTTAATTTGGGGAGCTCAAACGAGCGCAGCAAGATACTCCCCCTTCCCCCCCTCCATAGTTGCAGATCAGAGCGAGCACCAATGAAAACTCCATGACACTGATTATGTCAGACACACGCACGAAAGGAGGAGCGTTACAAAACACTCACAGTGGAAATGCCAGTTTAAATAAGGCACCTAACTACATAGTAAACACTACAGGGCTGCGCAGGCTTAAAATGTTCATATCGATGTTAGAATTATATTGTGTCGACCGAAATGTAGAAATATATTGTGATATACATTTTGTCAATATCGTCCAGGCCTACCCTGAACGAGTTTGGCCGATTGTATGCTTAGCTGTGGTTCGCTGAGCAGTCTGGTCAGTGATGATTGAGATTATGGCCTGGGTTTGACTTGGTGGCTTGCCTGAACTAACGCTATGTTCGATGTATGTGTGTTGAGAGAGGCAGAGGTCTGTAAATCTGTAGTTATTCTGTAAATCCAATCAGACAGAACCTCTTTTAATTGTAATCATGGTTTCTATTATAACAGACCAATAAATGTTAATATGAGTATCGCCTTAAACAATAATCTGACTAATAGGGTGCATAATTAGTTGACTTTCATGTTATTGTCAGCACAACACATGTAGTTTCCAACTGCCACAGTAAGACCCACAGTCCCTCCCCTACCCCAACGTACATTTGAACAGTGTCGGGTTGCTCCATTACAACAGCTTGAAGCTGTTTCACTATGCTGACATGCATGCAGAGAGAACACCACATCCATCCCACTTCTGACAGCTGGCTGGCTCGGCGCAGCTCAACTGGAGCACAATCTTGTTCCCTACAGCGACAGGGAGATATTCCACTGCCAGTCAGCGAGAAGATTAGATAGAGCTCCAGGTTACCTGGCACTGGAGCCCCAACCGAAGTAATGGAGCGGAATTGCATTAGGCAATGTGCTGCCTAAATGGGAACGGGCAGGAGCCCACTTCCACTGCCTTATTATGGGCTGGAGTTAGTAACTCGTCTGTGACACCCCTTTGAGTCTGAAAGCTGTTTTCACGGACTGCCCTCTTGGCAGAGACAGACAGCATCCCCCCGGGAGTAATCGCCCACCTCTCTCGGCTGGGCTGGTCTGGACTGAAAGAATACAGGGCCGACCAGCTGTGCTATCTTTACCGCACTTCATTCAAACAACACACGCTGTCAGAAGTGCAACACATGGAGCCTGACTCAAGAATACCAGGGAGAAGACTATATCTAACACGGGACCCCAAAACCAGCTGTTTGATGAGAAAGGCCATCTGAACATACTTTTGAACAAAATAAAAACACCTCTCCCTTCAATGCCATAGGGTCCTCCCTCATAAGCTCCGCCCCACACAATGGAAACACATTGTGAAGGCTAGGTCACTGTTGTTGTGAGCCGTCTGTAACACTTTGTGTAGAAGTACTTCTACACAAAGTGCGCACAGGGAACCGTAAGATAGTGGACCACAAGGCGCTATTTGGCTTCAGCGGGAGCACCCTAAAGCATCGAAGGGTCTTGTGTTTGATGGGAAGATGGCTCGAATGGAACCCTCCATGGGTCGGGACGGGACGGGAGGGGCAAGGGGGCGGTCAGGAGACAGTTAGGGACATGGATGGTATAGGGAGGGGGAGCGGAGGGTTAATGTCTAAGCGGCCTGCTTTAATGAAGGGACAGTGTCAGAGCTCAGGGGTTATATGGAGAACAGGCTTTGTTAGCACAGGGACCTGGGGACATGATAATCCCTGTGCTTTTATAAGTAATTACAGAGAGAGAGATATACGTAGACAGACACACACACAGAGAGAGAGAGAGAGAGGGAGAGAGAGAGGGGGAGAGAGAGAGAGAGAGAGAGAGAGAGAGAGGGGGAGAGAGAGAGAGAGAGAGAGAGTGCAAAGAGCCAGTCCAGATCTCTTGTCAGCAGACTTGGACATGTAGCTCCCCAACGGTATGTATGTGCGTGTGTGTGCGTGTGTGTGCTCGTGTGCGTGTGTGTGTGTGTGTGTGTGTGTGTGCATGTGCTCATGTGCAATTTGCGTCTCTACATAAAATTTATGAAGCAAATCATTTACATCATCTGTATTTTACGCTGATGCTGTTGTTTGCATTTTAGTCCAGGCTATTTATAGCCTACATTTGTGCAGAAGCCCTACTACAGTACATGGTACATGAATTTGCTATAGCTTACAAATAATACTCTATACAAACATTTTAGCTTTGTGTTCTAACCAAGCATGTTAAAAAATATTTATTTCCAGCAAAACTACAGAGAGAGATTATTGTTGATAGTATTTTTCATTGTCTTGACAACCAGGGTGACCTATCAAAACCAGTAAAACTATTTAACTCATGATGAGTTTAAAGCAGAACCAGGGACAAGCACTTAAAGTGTTCACCCTGCACTGGTTCTGCTTTCAATAACATCTCCATGGAATGTTACTAGGTCGCGAAGTGGGAAATTGGGGGAGCGGATAAACAGGTTTATCGACCCCTATTCCCGTTCACACATGACCCCATGCAGGAACGGTCCCTGTAAAATACAGGGATATATGGCATGTGTAAAAAGGGCTCAGGGTAGTGTTTGTGGAGCATCTGCAACACTTTGTTTGTGTTCCTATGTATAGAGCCCGGGTGTCTGCCATTATTCAGTGTTCTGTCAGCTCTCTGCTGAATAGGCTGAAGATTCAGTATAGTGCTCTATGTGTGGAAAACCACATTATGCGAGTTTATTGTCTTACAATGCTGACTCACCTTTAACAGTTATGTATTCCCCCTTGCATCGCAACAAACTCTATTACCAATTATAAACATAAGGAGGTACCCTATTTGAAGACACACCCTTTATTACTAACTATAAACGGACCCCTCTACACCCCTCTCTTAGTCTGGAAGAGCCAGCCTTTACTTAGTCTGAAACACAATGCTGGCTAACTGGGTCTGCCAACTTAGTATTTTGATTGACATGTACTATGACCAAATACTTAATGAACGTCAAACTTATGATCTCAACATCTAACATGTTTGTCATAGTTTTATCCACAGACAGAACTATACTTGTAACAAACCCATTTGTTTCATTCACATATGTATAAGGCATCCATGGGGAAAATCTACCTGTTATAAATAAATGAAAAGTTAAATCTCTCTAGCAACAGTCTAATTAAAATGTATAGTAAAACCCGTGTTGCTGAACAAAATGCCCCTGTTAAAGTAGTTCTTAATAAAATAAATATATATGTACTCATATGTTCACATGTACACGTATCTGAGAATACCTATTCAGTTGTTGCACACGGGTGACAAGTTGAAGCTCATAGAGACGGCAATGGACGTCCTGCTCAGCTCAATCTCTTAGTTATGCCCCAGCCTAGGGTAAACCAGGGCACAGCATACTGGCTCGCCATTTTAACATTTTGTATGGAGAACTGTTACCTGACATCTCTATAGGGATAGCTAATCCTTTATCATAGCCTACAGAAATAGCCGACAAACAAAGTTGTTTGTAGCCGCAATGTGCAAATATTTATCAATATTTCGGCCTTATAAATGAAGCTTGCAAATCTGATTGTTTTAAGCAGAAGCGTTGGCTTTCCAGTCTGGATTGCAGAACTAGAGTCTACTGTACATGCACCACAAGGTTTATCTCAGTCTGAACTTTATGCCACTGTTGTAAATTATGGAAAAGAGTGTTTCTGCACTTGCTGCAACATATTAAACTCAACATATAATATCTGCTGCTTATCGATCTTTTAAAGCTGAACCATCTCGATATGATTTAGCCATTGTTCATCTCCTGACAAACCGGCTGCTGTTGTACTCCAGGGTGCGCTTGAAAATGTGTTAGTGAGTGAGGGCGGAGTCATGTCACGTGGAGAGTAAAAGCAGAGACCACTGTACTGCCTTGCTTCGGGAGACATAAACGAACACACATCTCGCCGAAGTCACACTCGCCTGCCACGAACCATGTGAATCACAACAACGACGAGCGTCTTAAAGAAAATGCGACAATTGAAATACTCGATGTTCACGATGTAGTGATTTACTACATCGCGTGTAGAACATGCCACGATACATCGAGTATATTCGATATATCGTCCAGCCCTAAACGCAAAACCTCTCCATTCAATGCCACAGGGTGCTCCCTCAGAAGCTCTGCCCCCCACTTTGGACACACATTGCCAAGGCTGGGAAAGTGTTGTGTGGTGCGGTCTGCACCACGTTGTTTATGTTCCCGTTTACAGAGCCAGGGCTGTGTAGCAACGCTAGACTATATACTTTGATGTTTTATTTATTATATTTGATTTTCTCTGTGAGGAGACATTTGCTGGATTTGACTAACAAGGTATTATCTTACAACCGTTGACCTGTAACTGTGATAACGTGCAGCATTACACGCCCATGTGCAACGCTGCATTTAGACAGGCCATTGATTAGCACAGAGCTATTGGTGAGAAAGGCAATAGGAGTGTGAATGGAATCAATAACTGCTGTAACAAGAAAGAAGATGGGGTGGAGAGGGGAGGAGAGGAGAGGAGATTAGAGGAGAGGAGAGGAGGAGAGGACAGGAGGAGATTAAAGCAGGAGGGAGGAGAGGAGAGGAGAGGAGATGTTTGTTTTCTGTCTGATGATGAGAGACACACAAGAAAGACAAGGCAAGCTGGGAGAATGCCAGATGAATGACCTTTGCATTAATGCCAAAGCCCTTATAGTCAATGTATTACCATAAGAACCATGGCAGAAACCCGCTTCTATCAGCACCACTCCCACTTATCAAGTACTGTATATGGGCCTCACAAAAAGTTCAAGAATACAGCCCCAACTGACAAGGACCACGTCAATTAGATACTGTTTTGAAGCTGAGGAAGACTTCTAATGCCGCGTTTTCTCGGATCAATGCAGCGTAGCCTATAAGGTTCAAAGGAAACAAATAATGAGCTATGTATGACAATTTACTACGACCACGCTAAATAGGGCAATAACTATGAGGCGAATATACGGTCGCTTTTGAGATGCGCGATACCGACGGCACTTGACCCGGAGGCGCTAACGAGCCGATCTTGTGAACGGTTCAAAAGATCAGATACATATTCTGATATTTCAATAGAGGCTATAGGGTTAGTTCCCCTTACCTTACTTACTTTTTCGATTACCATTCGCGGCAGGATCGAGTCCCTCGGTTTCCTCTCCTGGCGAAGGCAGGAAGAGACGAGCGAGGGGGAGAGAGGGAGAGGGAGAGGGAGAGGGAGCGAGAGAAAGCTAGCGAGAGGAGGAGATGTGTGAAGGCAGCGCGCAGTCACTTTGCAGTGGAAGCCGTCGTCGTGAACGCGGAGGAGAAGCAGCGCGTCATTAAGTGGGTCAATGTTGATGAATTTCTTCCATGTTCTTCTTAAAATTGGACATTTTGACGTTCATGAGAGCATGTGAAGTACGGGGGACCGGGGTGTCTGCTCAGCTTTTGTCACCATATAAATATAAACAGAAACAACATGTAATATTGCCATTATATAATAATAATAATAATAATAATAATAATAATAATGATTATGGGATTGTTTTTTGTTTTCCTTCTAAAAATGTACTTATCTTATAATCTTATATTATTTTATAATCTTGACGCTAAACGTGATGCTTCTGTCGCTCAAGTATGTATGGGGTGGGCGGGGCATAGAACTATAAATATTGCTAAGAATATAACAGACCTACATCACTTTATATGAATGTGTTAAGTTATTTGGTAATTTTTTACACGATATGTGTTTAATCATTCATCACTAAAAGGTCATTGGGAAAAACAGACATGCAATACACTGACAAAATAGTTTAAATAAACTGAAGTCTGCACATTGTCTTATAAGCTTAATACTTGCCCCAATAATAGCTTAACCAAATGCTAGCAGGCTGTGCATTATCAAAGTCTTTATGGCCATTCCTTGTTCAATTGCACAGTATAGTTGCCAGCGAGATCTTGGCTAAGATGGATACAATCTGCCAATAAGCATTGTAATATGATTTATAGCACAGCTTCGTAACATATAGGAAGATTTAAATAGTCACACGTTATCTGGGAAATCGTTTTTCTGGCAATCAGAAGTCTGGAAGTGTGTTTACACCTCTAGAGTGGTACATTTGGTTTGTACACCGTTCCAACTGACACGTGCAATAGTCAGCAGTAGTGTTGTAGTCAACACCATTTAAACCGAGACCAAGTCATAAGATCCAGACCAGAGTGTATTGAGACCGAGACCAGACCAAGGCTTTAAGTAGTCGAGGCCAGGTCAAGACCAAGACAAAGTCAAGACCAAGTCTTGCAGACAACTGCAAGTCCACACTGTATAACAGCATAACACAATTAAGTTAGCATCTGGAACATGCAAACCAGACACGTCTCAAACTGAAGATCCACATTCCCATAAAAAACATAATTAAGATTCCTGTTTATTCACATCTTTAAGAAGCAGGATGTTTTACATCCAGTCACAGTAATTACATTAACAAATACATTAGACAATGCATCAGCAATGTAATTATATCATTCCCGCAATTGACCTTTCCCAAGCCCTGCCCCTTTCACTTGTCCTACCTAGTTACTGTAACTAGGTAGGACAAAACACCATAGAAACAGACAGTTGACGGAAGGTTTCTGTTATTGGAGGAAAACCAAAAAGGGGCGGGGCTTGGGAAAGGTCAATTGTGGTCTTGAATATTCCGTGTCCTCTTTATCCGAAACTGAGACCAGGCCGAGTAAGAATACGGTCGATTCTGAGACCGAGACCTTCTAAAAAGTATTCTCAAGTACACTATAGCAGAACCAGGGAATACTACGCTAGCTAGCAGAACCAGGGCTGTGCACAGAACAGTATATCTGGGTCAGATGGGTCAGAGAATCAGAGACTAGAGGAGGACAATTAAAGGTAAAGAAAGATAATTCAGAGGTTTATGGTTTGACAAAGCAACTTGTTTCCATTACAGCCTTGTGAAATTATTTGCACACATCTTAAATACAAGCAAAGTGCTTACATCATTATGTTAGCATGTTTTGTTTTCATTAGCCGTGCTTCTTCACTGCTGATAATGAAAGTCTGTTATCTGATCCTGATTTCATCATAAACAGCTGATAGTGGTAAGACACTTAGAGACAATAAGTACAATCTCAGAACAGCGTGATTTAATGCACTGTTGAATCTTCTGTCTGATTGTGTTTGACCAAAAAAGATGGATCATTTTCCCAACATGTCTATAGGACTGAAGAGAACTACCCAGCAAGGTGTACTGTGAAATACCTTTTTCAATACCACAAAACATCTCTGTGCGTTAACTTGCATGTGCGTCATGACCTTCGAGCTAGTCTCAGCCTCTTCATCAGCACTACGTCACATAAGAGACCGTCTCTAGTCTCAGCCTCTTCATCAGCACTACGT
>JAOEGT010000024.1:264449-278646 GCA_025447795.1 Speoplatyrhinus poulsoni
TAATATATAATGGCACGTCTCTCATTATTATAACTTTGCTATCTCATAATTATGACTTGCTATCTCATAATTATGACTTAGTATCTCATAATAATGACTTTGCTATCTCGTAATTATGAGTTACTTTTTCTCTTCACGTGGCACAAATGGGCTTCCATAGGCTTCCATAGTTACTGCTGGCAAATAAATAATTAAATCGACGGGTGAAAATAACTGTTAGACTAAAACGTCCCTGAATGGCGCGAAATATATTCATATAGCCTACAGTGGACCAAGTAAACTATCATGAATTAAGCTAATGTATTATTAATATACTATGCTCAATAACTAATATATTATATGTATTTTGTTAAAATAATTGAATTCGACAGCAATACAAACCTTTCCACAATATATTCAACAACGACATAATTCTGTAAGCCTGTAGGAAAACATTTTGGGCGTGTCTCAAATCATGACGAAAATTACGCAAATCGAATGTACGCATGCGCAGTATGACGAGGTAGTACAATCTGTCGGGTAGGATAGAATGTCAGGACACCATATGGCAGAAATGTACGCACTAAACCCGACCCCCTGCGCCATAAAGGGGCGGTCCTGGGACAATGAGGTAATCTGGTAAACAGTAAAAATGGCGATGTCTGTAGCTGGAGAGGAATATTGTAATGTAAACTGGTATATTTACGAGCCCCAAGCTAAACTATTGACGGACCTCCCAGCTGAGTTGCTCGAATACATTTTGTGCTTTCCTGTCCTCAAATACATCGACATTTCTAATGTATCCTGCACCTGCAAGCGGCTGCACGACGTCTGCCATGGCAGGGGAAAGGTCTGGGGGCACCAGTACAGACTCAGGTGCAATATCCTATTTTGCAGTAGTAGGGTACCTCTTGAAATATTTTTCCCGCTATGCATTTATTCAGTTCCGGTATCAAAGATTGGTCTCTGTTCTTGCCTATGCATTGTTTTGTTTAGATGTCTAAATCGCCTTAATGTGTGTTATTTTACTGATTAAGTGGGAGGTCCAAGAGAGCTGTCAAACGATTGACATTGTGCCGATGTACAAAATATATCATGCCCGCAGTCCAGGAATAAACTGTGGGTTTAAAAATCACAATTTTTAAGTTTCTCAAGGCAAAACGTATTTTAAAAATTGAGTTGTGACCTTGAATATAAGGGAACATTTCAAAATACAGGTAGGGACCATACAGTATGTATCTACATTTTGCCAAAGCCCACAACATCCCCATTGACTTGGCGGGCATGCCAGGCAACTCACCAGATGAAACCATGTCAAACATGTTAAAATGTGATGTCAGTTATTATTTTTGAAGTTTTAGATTAATATGCAGCATACATTCATTACTGCTTTCATATATTATGTATGAATTATGATTGTTGCATCCATTTTGGGATATTTTTCATAAAACAGATGGCCAAGATTGCAGATGTATTATCATCAGAATGAGTGTTGTGACTGGCTACAAGAATACAGAACAAGGCATATTGTTGGTATCCAAATTGGGAGGACAGTGGAATCAATTTCCAAAAGATTCTTCACTGAAGTGGTAAGTAACATTTAAAGTCAAGCTACACCTAATTGCTGGGTAATACTGGTGAAACTGTAATGCCTGATAGTTTGTCCAGCTAATTGATTGTAGGTCAAATACATTCTGAAAATCATGAGCTAAAACATTTCTATTTTATTTTCTAAATGCAAAGATGTGAGGTAACAAAATTAATAATTGATTGACAGCATTTAATTGTAATACTTGGTGTATCAGCAATGTATCATATAAAATAATGCATGCCAACCACTATTTATATTATTATTTTCAAGATGTCTATTTTGGCTCAGATTATTTGCGAGAATTCATTACTTTATTTGTTTTCCGTTTTATATATTACTTAACCACATAGTTTAAAGCAGATTGAATTGCAATTATGAAGGGTAATGACAATTAATTTGCAAAGGACAGCACACAATTGACTTAATGATGGATGGATTTGTATGTGGGTATGTAAAACCTATATGCTTGGCTTGTTTGAATTAACCTGAAGCTTTTTAATGCAGCCTTGTGTTGGCCAAGTTCTAGGTGATAGCTTTGCAGAGATCGAGTCACTTGGGGCACCAGAGCACTTCTGTGAAGACGAGCTCCTCTTCATTCTCAGTACAGATAAGAGGTGACAGAGGCTCTTATAGGCCTTAGGCCTAACGTCATTCCCATCAAACACAATAAGTGCAGAAAGGTCTTTTTTACTTCAGCTGGTTGTTAAATTAATTTTCCACCTATCTTCATAGGAAAAGCTTGACGTTGAAATACTATGCAAAGAAGATCTTATACTTTCTGCGACAGCAGAACATCTTGAGGAATTTAAAGAGCTTTCTGGAACAGCCTCCAGAACAGCAGTCAGCCCTAGAAGGTCAGTGTTAAAACGATACAGATATTTACTAATGTAATGCAATTAGTCATTTTTCATATAGGTAGTAAGCGCAGTACAAGGTCATAGAAGAGATACTACTTGCTTGGCAAATGTGTGCACTGTGTAGCCTTAGCACAGAGCTAGAATTTTCCTAATTGCAATCTGCTGAACTTTTCTCTATCTATGTAATTTACCATATATTGTCTATAATACAAAGCAATGACTCTGCTTTATCTGATGTATCCTAGGTGCGGTACTAGTTGACCAGTATTGTAACCCCTTAGCAGAAGTCACTCTAGACAGCATATCAGTGCAGCTGGATGAAATTACAGTCAAGGTGAAGAAGATTCTGAACATAAAGAATCCTAGCTTGAGGTTTGCACAAGGTAGGCTATGCCCTCTATGCTACATTTCAGCTGTTGGTGAAAAGGGACTACGGTTTTGGGACACCCCACCCACAATGGGTTGGTCATGGTGGGTCTAATCATGCATATGGCTTCTACTGTGTTTATCTAGGCGGCTGCTTTGTTGTGGAGGACTTTGAGCTCCAGAGACAGGTGGTGTGTGCACTCAACTGTGTTTTATACGGACAGCTTCAGTACAAAGGAAATGAAATTGACTACTACAACCCTATGAACTCTTACATCCACCAGGTACAAAAATGCAAAATTCCACATACATAGGCTGTAGGCTGCACTATTATTATTATTATTATTATTACACAGTTTAGCGTTATTATTATTACAAATCCAATCTCAAATGCACATTTTGTTGCTATTTATGTGCCACAATATTCTCCCTAGTACCCAATTGACGACAATAGTTGTTTTCCCTTTCATTTGAAGGTGTTAGTACGACGTACTGGCATTCCCATAAGCCTGTCCGTCCTCTACATGACACTGGCTAGAAGGCTGGGGGTCCAGCTGGAACCTGTAAACTTCCCCAACCACTTTCTACTGCGCTGGTGCCAGAAACCACGCGGGTATTTTCTGGAATGGATCGGCCACCATTTATACCTCGCACCTTGAATACGTCAAATTCTTTTTCACATCGCTGCAGTAGAAAAGAGAGCATAGGAGAGGTATTAAAACTATGTAATACCAAAAATAACCATATATTCATCTCACTTTACAGAAGAGAAGACATTTATGACTTCATCTATATTGACGCCTTTGGTAAAGGCAAACAGCTAACAGCGAAGGAGTGTGAATCCCTCATTGGCCACCAGGTGACAGCAGATTACTACAGTGCCATCAGCACCAGCGAGGTGCTTCTCAGAATGGTGGGAAACCTCCTCAACATTGGCAAGAGAGGGTAAGAGAGAGAGACAAACATCAAACTTGCTTTGACTTCCTCTAGAACATTGGTTTGCAAGCATTCTTTTGGATTCTACACAACAGTTTTAATAATCCCTAGCAATCCCTAGTACTAATAATGTTACACAATATTAGTACTAGCTAGGGATTGCATTTAAAGTTAATTTATAAAATATATTGTATTTTCTTATTGTATGTTATTTCACTCTCTAAAACATTGCATTTTTGTTAAACTCAATTCTGTAGCTTCTTTATCTCAGAAGTAAGTCCTGATAAAGATAGGTTATAAACATCCATTGTTTAGTCAGTGTCTCTACAGTTAATATGTATTCTCAATTTACTCCAGTGTACAGAATTAAATTGTCAGTGTTTAAATTTCAAATTGTCATTGTTTGAATTCTAAATAGAAATGAATGTCAAATTCTGGATTACAAACATTAGTAGGCCTACTTCATACATTGCCATTAATATTGGCTCAGAGGAGAGCACTTAACACAAGTTTAGTTAAGGTACCCACATTTGAGAAACACTACATTAGATAATGCATTGGTGGATTAGATTAATCTTTATGAATGCTTTTTATCTCAGGGATGACAAATGCAATCAAACTGAAATACTAAAGGGCCTTTATATATGAATGGGAACATTGGCTTTTAATAAGATAGATTTGAGCATGTCTCAGATTTGTATTAATTTAGGCATGCATGAGACATGCCTAAATGAGTCTGCATTAGGGAATTTAATTTGATTAACTTAATCACTTGACTTCCTGATGTGATGTCATGCCCTCTGTGCTTCCTTGCAGAGAGGGCAATGAGAAATCCTACCAGCTGCTGAGAGACTCTCTAGACCTCTACCTCACCATGAACCCAGATAACGTCCAGTATCTGCTGCTACAGGCTCGTCTTTACTTCCACCTGGGCATCTGGCCAGAGAAGGTCAGATACAGGGAGCATACAATACAGTGTAGCTGCTATTTTCAACACTGTTTGACATGATAATTATAACAGATTTAACACATTTATAGCTACAATCTTCAACTTTTAAGGCGACACTTTATTTCAATGAATTATTACAAAGCAAACAGTGTATTGACAGGTATCATCTATCAGGTAGACTGTAGACCGGCCACTACATTCTTCCGGTTATGGACCTTTCACCAAAAACGAGTTAGCTATGCCAGGAGCGGGTCTGTTGGACAGCTGACCCACATGGCTCTGAGCTGAGCTGACCATAACATCAGAGACGACCATGATAACATCCATCCAACATTGTGTCATAAACAATAACAGGAGAAAGCGTCAGGATTTAGATACCTGATGGTTTCAGTTTCTTATTTAAACCAAGTAATATTTTATTTAAACAAAAATAAAACCAGGCTGGGTCATACAGGTACTTGTAGACTACATCCCCACGGTGAATGGCAAATTAAAAATGATATGATAGTTAAGACAAATACATTAGTCGCTTTCATTTTTTTTATTGTTTCATTCTCAATTAATGAGAAATATCGCCGCGAAGCCTATCAGAATAAAGGTGAAATGAAATGATTCAGGCAGCAAACGCCTATTTTGTTTTGGACGGATGACTGGGGGGAGAACAGTAGGCTACAGTATCTATCAGGTAGACTGTAGACCGGCCACTACATTCTTCTGGTTATGATTTTTACAATCTTGCAGTATAGTAATTTCATTACCTTATAACAAATATGTTTGGCTGTCCCGTGATTTTGCTTGCAAATTCATAGCATAGTTTAGTTGTTCTGCAAGGCTTCAAGAAATGGACAGATCTGTAGGCTGCATCCAGTCTGTCTAGGTACAGTAGGATATCTGTTGTCTATGGTGTATACATGTCCCATAAAACATCCTTTTGACATTTTCACAATGAATATAAGTTTAAGGATTTGATGGCGAGACAGTGCAGTTGAAATGAATATTCTTTATCTGACACGGTGCGGCGCATAGCAACATCTCTGCCTTTTAATTAGTCAGATTGCCTGTCAATCAAACTCTGGCGAAAGGTCCATTGTTTGTAAAAGCTGTAAACACTGTATTGTTGTGTAGCTCTAGAGTTTTTTCTCGTGCCCAGGTTCTAGACATTCTTCAACACATCCAGGCATTAGACCCATCCCAACATGGAGCAGTGGGCTACTTGGTGCAGCACACACTGGAACACATCCAGCACAAGAAGGTTCCTGGGGTGCCCGAGATGAAGCGGCGCAGTGCCCCAGAACACCATGAGGTCCAGTACTCTGTAGGCCTGATCATGAAGCACAAGAGGTGGGTCACGCTGAGGACTGCTGGCTCACTGGCTTAGTGTGTGTACAAGAGATAACCTGCTATAGAAAAGCATCTCTATTCTGTTCCATCCTGTCTATCAGGTTCAGTTGTTAATAAATGTATAGTATGTAATTCTGCAGAAAGCTTGTTGATATCAAAACAAAAACATCTCCCTTCAATACCATAGATGCTCTGCCCCACCCATTGGGAATGTATTGCAAAGGCTGGGATATTGTTGTTGTATGAGATCTGGACCACTTGGTTTTGTTTGTATTTACAAAGATAGTGCTGTGTAGAAACACAACAGATTATATTTTTATCAGCATGCATGAAGAACAGTAAGATAGCGGACCGAGAGGAGTTATTTGGCTATTTGACAAAAAGTATATTTGCTTAAAATCGCTTACTATAGACCCATTTACTGTTTACAAACCGTGATGATGTACATACTGTATGTGTGCACGCACAGTTTTGCAACAAAGATACGATTGAGTCCAATGACTTGTCAACCTATGCAATAGCATCAAAGATCACATTTAATCGTTTGCAGCTACATTGACATAGCATGCTAAAATAATTGTCTGACATGGTGAAACATTGACAGTTTTTAGCTAGGTAACGTAATTTAGCACAGGATGATTGCGTGAGCTGCATGATTATATTGCCTCCTCTGGGTTTGCTGTGTCCCCAACTCAAGTGTGTTCCTACTGTGCACCAGGTCAGGCTATAATTGTGTTATTTATGGGTGGGACGCCAAGTGTACCATGAGCCAGGAGTGGATCAACACCATGCGGGTCAACCAGCTGTCCAGCGGGGCAAACCAGCCTTTCTACAATGTTCTGGTGCAGGACGGCACATGCCGCTATGCAGCACAGGGTAAGGACAATACGTGCATGTGCTTCAAATCTGTGGTTGTGGTAGTCCCTTTATTATATTTCTTTCTTTCCTTTTAAAGCTGATGTCACAAATGGTGTGTGCCACTCTTTTTGTAAATACTGTTACAAATACACACAATCTGACGGATATCTGTGAGTCTAATACAAAAACACAATCTGACTTGTATATGAGTCTAATACATATACACCTTCATCTTGAAGATCGGCGAATACAATACAAATAGTCATTAAATCAACATGGGAAAATGGCAAAGATTTGTGGGCTTTCTAGCCACAACATGCATGGCTGATTCTGCATGCTAATTCTTTTGATTTAGTTGAAAGAGTGACATAGGTGTACTGTAGCTTTGTATGTGGGAGAATAATGCTGCTATAGTACCACTTCCTAAAACGCTGCACATCCCTCTGAGAAGTGTATTTCCTAACACTACTATCCAGTACAGAGATCGTCTGTATCCGAATAGTCCAAGACAAAGTGTCCTATGTCCTTTCCAAACCATTTTCCTTTACCTTGATTGCAAATGTCATGAGGTGAAGGAGAATTCATAAGGACTTAGGAAAAGACAATCATGATGCCAAGAGAATCCCATTGCGCTTAAGGCTATATACTTACAGTATGCGACGGCTGATGTTATTGACGTGGGTTTACCGTGGTGAAACTAGTGTTCTGAAGATGGACTACTAAAATCACACTTAGATACTGTACTTGGAATGCCCCGTGCGTTCTTACCATGTTGTTTCATGCAGGCTATGCAACCGTGGACGACTGTGAAAAAAGGCGTAAAACACTATTCGGATGCAACCGTGGTGTTAACAGCAACTCTGAGGAGTCCCATCTTGTACTGTTGGTTTCACAGGCTTTGAAGGCCAATTCACATATTCAAAGCAACTTGAACATTAAAGAATATGTTGCCACTAAGTTGCAGTTGTACTGTTGACCACATTATGTGAAACACTAGGTAGAGTCCCAACACATTGCAGCGCCCACTCATCAGTTCATGCTGTAAAATGTAGCCCAGTCTCATTTCATAACGTTTCTAAAGAGCATATATATATCCATGGATTTGTAGAAAACCTGGAGCCCCACTCTGCCCCACTGGAGATCAGCCACCAGGAGGTGGGTCGCTACTTCTCCGAATACTCTGACACCCACTACGTTGCCAACGAGGAGCTGCTAACCCGGTACCCTGAGGATATGGCAGAAACCCTGGGCACCGTGCAGGATCTCTACCACATGGGGAACCATGATCAAGGTCCAGCAACTAAACCTGAATAGTCACCAGGCCATGCTGAAGCAATGTAGCCAGACATGCCTGGACAGAACCCTGCCTGGACAGGCTGTTACTGCACACACTCTCATCATGCCATCTATTGGACTGTGTTGTTATGTCACACATCCACCCTTGTACATGTGTAGCCTACCGTGAGCTGAGTCCTTTCCCCAGGCAACGTGTATTACAGAAGCTATGAGGTTTCTGCTGCAAGAAAAAATGAAAAAGCTCAGGTAGTTAACAGTTGTCACTTATTTCAAAATGTGACGGTATAGGATGGATGTTTCATACAGTACACAAGCAGGAACCTCTTACCAAGTCTATCCATACCAGATGCTTCCATGACTCAGAGACAAATTGACCAACAGTCCCAATACCTTGAATCAAATTCATGCACTTTGATGTTTCTAGAACCCTCCCCCAACATTGAATGTCTCAACCTTATTGAGACATATCTACAAACTGACTTGAAACACGGATAACTGAGCTAAGAGAAATTTGAGAATAAAACCTGTCAAGTCGTTTGTGTTTATTTCTAATTACATTTTAAATCTGTGCAAGGAATAACAACACCCTCTTGTGTGCGTATAGTCTCTTGACACTATACAATCAGGAAGACGAGTGTTGTGACATGATTGGGCATAAGGTGTTCGGGACTTCCCGCAGTAAAGGTATACTGCGATAAAGCAGCCTTTTATTGCAAATTTGAGCCAAGCCTACTAAAGTCACCAGTAGCTTACAGAAAAACGTCTCGACAGAAATATCACAGAAGTCGCCGTGATATTTGCTGCCGTGGAAGTCAGGTGAGATGGGAGCGTCCCAGACGCACGCAGACCACAAGTTTCATGATTTGGCAGTCAAAACGGGATGTAAGTATGCTAGTTAAATGTGTTGGAAGATAATGTGTGCGGCAGTGCCGATGTTCTAACACTTTAATATAGGCCTACGTTGCTTTGATTAAGGCTACAATTGTGTTTTTGGCTTAATCATGCAATAGAGATGATTTGTTTGAGAGTTGAAACATAAGCGCAACGTAGGCTAGAAGTTAACATGCAGGCATTAGGCATGCAGAGGCTACTATAAATAATATGCATGTCTTAAATGAAGGTAAAATCGCATTAAATATGGTCATGACTTAATGTTCCCATTAACAATTTTAGAAATGTTACCGCAATCAATTTCATTCGATTCATCAAGTCTTGTATAGATTAATAGTGCAACTTAGTATTTTTGCAGTGGCCTACATAGGCATATGAGACGACAGGCTATCTTCCCATTATTAGCTTAATGGGTGTGGCTCAAAATTAGTCAGGTAGCATGTCACATTTTAAGATGGCCTAATCCTTCAATGTCAATGCATTGCGACATTGTCACCCCCATTCGCCTTCCTCGTGTTTGGGCTATAGAGAAATTACAGAAAGCTGTCACTCTAAATGGGAGCGCTCGCATATTTATTTGCAGTCAGTGATCAGATTTGAGTTTGTTACATTTCTTATTGGCATTTAGTGTGATCGTAGGCTAGTATGCCTACCCATGTAACTTAAACATAAAGCAGTGATGCTTAACAATTGTTATTAATTGTTTGGATGGCATTTAAATATGTTTTTGCATTAAGTCTAGGCTATATTATTATTATTATTATTATTATTATTATTATTGACTTTTAGTGTGCATACAACTTGTCACGAAGCATGTGTAGACTTGGCCTACTGTCAGGCAAAGGGAACTTAAAACCACAGATATGGAAAAGGTAGTGGTTCTTCGTTATCATAGCAACCACACCCATTAAAACCTGTTCTTGCAGGAGAATAACATGTTTTGATTAATTCTTTAGTCTTAGTTATATAGGCCTACTACCAACAGCCATTTAGCAGTGCAGAAGTGAAGGGAAACAAAAGTTAAAATCAACCTTTAGGCACATCAACATAACATAATTCGTCTGCCTTATGTGATTTAGAAGACTTTAACATGACAAACACAAAACAAACTGATTTTATTATATCATGCTTTTATCACTACAGAATAGTAGCTGTTCTTGTTTCAGAATGTTTTTTATGATCATGAATTTTGTGATTGGCAGCCCTTTGAATGATGAATGGTGAAGCTGATGTTTTGTTTGGCTGCTTCAGTGTGTATTGTGACATATTTTCATGGTGTTTAAGTTTCTTTGGAACAGATAAGAAATCTTCACAAGCGATTCAAGGAGCTGAGTGGTGATGAAGTCACAATACGGTATAAATTATGTACCTTTTATAATAAGGCTTAGACTCAACCGTTACAATTACTCAGTGCTATAATTTGGACACATATAGTTTATATGCACCCACACACACACACACTGTTATGCTAATGCTGATAACCAGGTTATTCCCTTTTCTAAATATGAGATCACTGACAGTCTACCTTTACATTGTTGTGTTCTATTGTAACTCAACCTCAAAATTAAAGCCACTTGGTATAGGAAGGTACTTGAGAGAGATCATTTCCATATACTGCATTATATAAAATTGTTGAATTAAGCACTGAATAAGCACAGAATAACGCAAAAATCTATTTCTGTGTTATTGCTTTGCAGCAGAGAATGTTTGCAGAATATCCCTGGGCTTGCCAGCAATCCAATCAAAAAGCAAATAATTGAAGCTTTCTTTGATAAAAGGTTAGTACTGTGAAGTTAATTCTTTACTATCTTCAGAGGCCTATGTCTCAATTTTTAAGAACTGTACAGTATTTTCCTGACCATAAGATGCACAAAAAAATGCCTCAGTCTATAAGTCTCATTTCAGTCTGTTTCTAACACACTCCTGTTCTGCATCTGGCCTGTTTAAATAAAACAAGTTGACCAAATTAGCCAGGCTTCTTTCTATTAGTCTGACTTATTTTCTGTTGATTCAGTTCCATAAAGCAAACTCAACATAGTCTAAGCTCAGTAATTATGGAAAATTAAGCTGGGAAACTAACCTGGTCCGGAGCAGGCTAATGGACCTTTTGCCAGAGTGTGATTGACAGGCAATCTGACTAATCAGAAGGCAGAGATGTTGCTAGGCGCCGCACTGTGTCAGATAAACAAGAATCACTTAAACTACACAAATCTATACATTTTAATATTATAGTCGTTGTGAAAATGTCAGGATTGTTGCTCCATTGTTACTGTTGTTTGCAAAAAGTAGGATGTGACGGTTGCTCGTAGTATTTGTCCCGCCCCTTCACTGCTACGATTGGACGGCCGGGCAAACATTGACAGTGATGGGAGTGGGGTTTCACCAAAGTTGAAAAATTTTCAATAAAAAAAAACATTCAGCGCTCAGCGCCCGGCATGGAAGAAACGCTCAGCGCCACCCCATGCGGCTGCCGTTTTTAGAAGCCTGGAAAAACGCTCCCATTGGAATAATTTGAAAAATAACACTGGCGTGAGAAAAATACTTGGTGGAGTAATTGAAAAATAACGCTTAAAGCCCCGTGTCCGCGTCTGTTTTTTTCTCACGACAGCATTATTTTTCAATTGATGGCGTAACAATAGCCTATGTTTGTGATTTTAGCACATTGAACATTATTCGTGCAGTTTTGAATAATGGTAGTAGTGACAGACAGCACTGTGCAATTCCTAATAACATTGTCGATCAATAGATTCATATGACCAGAAATGCTCACTGGCAGCCAGGAGAGTGAGGCTGTGGTCACGTGTAGGCTACGTGAATCAAAAATGACAGGCAATGGACCATCATTGCCTTCTGATGCGAAATTCATACTCAAAGCCTATATAAAGCAATTATATCCTGCCTCACTAAGAAAACTATAGCCAACACTGCAGCCAGCTGTGGCGTCAACCAGACAGCATCCTTAATGTTGGTTGAGGCTGTGTATTTAGATAAAATTTCGTCAGTGTTGAACTCTAATCTGTACGAAATGATGCAAAATTGCTTCACCACAGGAAGCTAATGTTTTATTCTCACCTTTGCTCATATAGAATGGAAGTGACTGGGAGGCGAATATTCATTTTGCATGTGTCTGCAGCCTGATAGGCTATGGTTATGCTTGCACTCACCAAAGCAGGCGCTTGGAGTGAAAGTGACGGTGTATTGTTCTTCCTCTGGCTCTGGGCAAACGTGTGTATGCTAACACTGCATATACAGTAGGTTTATGTTAAACTCATGGTTAAAAATGACAGCGTCAGTGAGTGCTATAGTTTCTCATTAAAATTGGTTGTTTCAATTAATGTTAAGCATATTTAATCCACTTCGTATATATTATATCAATGACCCATGATGGGGACTGTCTTAAATTCATTTTTTTTATCTTGCCGACTACAGGTGTACCCAAAAGTGAACTGTCTGATAAAATGTGATCACCGTATGAAAAAGTGCATTTTATGATTATATTCCCACATTTTTAACTGGTCAAAATTAATTGATTAATTAGAAACTATGCCACAGAGTCGGTGAATTACTATAAATTAAGTATAATTTTAAAATATAATTTTATTTATCATGTTAATTGCTAGAGTCTAGTTTCCAAATATAAACAAGGATATTTGACATAGCAAAGAAACACATAGTGTACACATTGGAAATTATAGTCAATAATAATTTTATCCAGATGAAAGCAGCTGCAGACAGACGGCAATCACTTTTTATAGGACAATCACTTTTGGGCACGACACCTGTCACCTGTTAACGCCAGACAGCTCAAATATTTTGGCTAGTTGGGTGGGGGCATAACATTCATAATTTACATTGATTATTAAATAACTATTGATATTTATAAAATTGAATATTTGGCGACTGATTACTAATATAAACAAGTTTTAAGTGTTTATCTTCACATCAAACAATAAAATACCAAACCTGTTGGGTGGGCGGTGGTTCTAATTAGGTGGCAGTTGCACACCCACGCCAACCCGTCGTTACGCGGCTGCTCTGACATTCTCAGCTCAGAGCCATGTGGGTCAGCTGTCTGACTGACCCGCCCATGGGTGTGGCTAACTCGCTTCTGGCGAATGGTCCATTGTCAGGCTAAGACAATGTTGTTGCTTATTAACCCGAAGCAATGACTTTCTCACTGAATTCTAGCATGCTGCCATATTTTACTTTATTAACCATTAGCCTCTCAATCAAATAAATTATAGAAAATCAACTTTTGTAGCTGTTTTCCGCACTTTACTTAAATTGTATTGAATTACATGAGACACACAAGTCACAACAGGTTTATATTTTATTTCATCTTTAATCTGCCTGTTGGGGAGAATGCATACAATTAAATGGTGTTTAAATTTTTTTAATTGTCTGGCAAAAGTAAGTTCGCCATCTTATTTGATCCCAAAAAATGTATTATATCTGACAATGCACTTTTTAACATAATCACAACCTATTATTTGCTATAAATGGGCAAAAATAATGTCAATTATTTTAATGGAGTACAGTAACCTACACCCTTATAGAAAAATAAAAATAGGCTACTTTTTATATCCTATACGGTAGACAATTAGCAACACATACCTATATAATAGGGTGTCCCTGCACCATGCTTCAATCACTCAATCTCCGCATTATAAAAAGTTAGTTGTTGAAATAATATATATAGGCCTGCCCTACACACATGTAAATGAGTGAAATGCAACATTGAAGTTTAATGTAGGCTATTATGCATGCAATTTTTAAATAGCCACAACCCGCTCGTAACAAAAATTTTTTTTAATATCTATGTAGGCCTACGCATTTACAGATATGTATACACATTTACAGATATATGTACCATTTACAAATCTCAATACACTTACAAATCTAAATACAGATTTGTAAATTAATTTACACATTTACAAATGTTATTACACATTTGAGTAGGCATTTAAGGTCACAGTTCTAAAAACGCAGGACACTAAATGATTTAAACTCAGCAAAAAAAAGAAACGTCCCTTGTTCAGTACTGTGTATTTCAAAGATGTAAAAATCCAAATAACTTTACAGATCTTTATTGTAAATGGTTTAAACAATGTTTTCCATGCATGTTCAATTAAC
>JAOEGT010000024.1:331590-350772 GCA_025447795.1 Speoplatyrhinus poulsoni
AGCTTCAGTGTAGTTAAGCTTCATTTAACGTAGAGTAACTGGTAGCTTAGCTCACTACATTTTCAATGTAGCTTGCCGATCACTGCTGGTTGTACAGAATGACGACAATGTACTGGTCATATTTTTACATAATCTGTATTAAATAAATACATATTTTATTAATAGGTTATGTGCAGTGTTATTAAATACTTTTTATTGAATTTGACCTGTGCAGATGCCTTTATCAAATAAAGAAAAGGCAGCTCGCTACTGGGAAGGGATCAATGCTAATCCTGTTAAAAAATAAGAAATTATTTTGAAAAGAAGAGAAAGGTATAATTTATTGTTTATCATAATGGTTGTTATAAGTGTTTTATATTAAATTGCCCTGTGAAAATGATTCCTCTGAACCTGCATGTGAACTCCACAGCAATGTAATATTATTACGATTATTAGGATTTAGGGTTTCTCTGATTATTGTACTATACTATTATTATTATTATTAACTGTATTTTAACACTTAAAATACAATATTATCTATTTCATTGTTTTAATATAAAATCTTTTTTCCAAGAACAATTAAATGCTTCAATAATTTACATTTTTCACTTTAACAACAATAGTTTTATGTTGATGTGTTCATTCCAATAACAATTAAATTTTTCAATGTGTTCAATCCAAAAACAATTAAATATTTCAATGTGTAAAGTAATTTATTTGCATTAATAACAATAAATTGTGCTTTTGTGGCTATTTTTGTCAATTTATTGTCTTAAAACATTCAGACTATCAAGGGCAGCAGCTGTAGTCATTCGGTATAACCAGCTTTGGTCATTCGGTAAAACCAGCATAATAAATATTTAAAATGAATAATATTGTTTTTCATGACATAAGGAACTACAATAATCCAAATATAAAGAGGGTAAGGCTATTTTTTTCTACCTGCCCTTTTTTTTCAATTTCCTGTGCAATGTTTTACCTGAAAATGTTGGAGGATTTAAAGCAGTCTACTGAAACTATTACATTTATGGGATAAATTATCACGTAATTTTCTATTTATCTTGTGTTACATACTCCATACTATCTCAACATCAATGTAAAATCAAGTTTGTTAATTAGTAATTATCTGAAAATTATTTAAAATATATTCATGGTTAAACCGAATGACTTATTTGGTGACAGATTCTGTAAATCTTGTTAAAAATATCAAAAGCAGTAATATTTTTTTGTACAAACCACATACTCTTGTTAACACTTAGTAAAACAAAAAAATGGTTTCAAAATAAATGATATGATCATTTTATTTTTCACTTTTAAAAACCTTATTCGTCATTGACCCATGTATGTATGTATTGTATGCATGCATGTATAATGTGTGACCCTTTACTGTGTGTGATTAAACATGCATTGCTGATATGAATATCCTTCCATTAATAACAGTGTTAATAATTATTAATTTGCACATAATACATCTTGACGAACGACCAGCTTTAATACATCTAAAAAAATATATCAGATTTCAAATCCCGTGCGAGTCCCTCACTGAAAAATAATTGGATACACTGGGGAACTTACTGACGGGACTCCTGAAGTGCAAGTCTCAGGGTTTGTCTGTAGCAAGCGAGACTGCTAGGAAACGCTGCACGTTTGGTCGTCAGTGGTGGTTTCTTGTTTCTTCGCTTGTGTAAGAGGACCCAAACACAACAGTGTTGATTTCCATTGTGCAGAGTAAGAAGGAAAATTAAAGTGAATGTGAGCTTCTCTCAGACATGATTTATGTTATATGGAGACTGTGGACTAGGTACTGTCGTGGTCAGTGGGTCTCTCTCACACACACACACGATACTTGCTAACTAAAAAGGCAGGAAAAGTGAAAATGCTTGAGAAAAGCACTCCACCCATTTACTAGGCCACATGATGACTGTACAAAGTGTTGTTCAACAGCTCAGGCGTATAGTGTAGCTGCAGTAAGCTTCATTTAATGGACTATACAACAGTATACTACACGTCTACATACGTTCCCTTGAATGTATTGCAAACACAATAAGCGTCAGGTCACGTAGAAGCTGAATCGCCCGTAGAGTTTAATCATTGGTGGGTTTAGTGTGGGACAGTGCTGAGAAGCAAGCCCCACCCCCCAGCACACAGCCAGACCTCCTGTATGGCCCTTCATTATACTACATCTGCGTCAGTTGGTGAACCAATATTAACCATGCTTTACCTAGAGAGAGAGAGATTGCATAGCTCACAAATGCCATGGTGAGATTGTTTTAGTATATTAAAGATTGTTTTCAGTGATAATGCATAGATGTCTTGTTTGTCTCACTGTATGTGTCTATGATTTTGCTGGTGACACCATTTAGTCAACATTGCAATGAACGGAATAAACTATTGTATACAGTAACTTACCAATATTAACAATGCTTTACTCCCTTGTCAATAATCCATATTGAAGAAGAGGGACCAGACAGAGAGAGAGAGAGAGAGAGAGAGAGAGAGAGAGAGAGAGAGAGAGAGACGCAGTGGCTTTTAATCAACACACATTTGACTGCTACAACCTTTGAGTCCCAAGAAAACTCAAAATGTACTGAAAAATTAATGAATGTCTGAGGCAAGCTGAGAAACCACGCTATAGACTACAGCACATGCAGCAAAGGAGATATTATTATTACCTAAATATAAACAAATATTTAAAACATATTGCAAAATGTGGATTTAACCTAGATTCTCGAAGTTAAACCACGATGAACACATCTTGGAGCAACGCGAGCGTCAGGGGCAACAGCAGAGACACACATCCGGAAAGTATTCACAGCGCTTCACTTTTTCCACATTTTTTTACATGTTACACAGCCTTATTCCAAAATGGATTCAAATATTTGTTTCCCTCAAAATTCTACAAACAATACCCCATAATAACATAGTGAAAAAGTTGGTTTGTTATTTTTGCAAATGTGTTAAGACAAAAAAAACTAATGCACTGCAACAGTGGCAGCACACACAGCTGTGTATTAGCTTATGGGCCAACTCCAGAGTGTTTCCCCTGCCTTACACATCTATGGCCTCCTGCGTTTTAAAAGCCAGCCAATGGGCCGACTGAGGTGGAATAACAGTTACCATGGCGATGTTACGGCCGATACAAAGGGTCCGGTACACAGGAGTTCAGCGACGTAAGATAGATAATGATGGCCAAAAACAAAATATTTCACACACTATCGCACAACATCTTAAAATACACCACATTTCCTCCATAGCTCTCACTGTTTATGTTGTACAACACCGTTATACGCACATGGCTTTATTAGAGATGGGAGAGAGCCTAGAGGTGATGTGAACCTGTGTCAGATCGATGTAGCCGAGTTTCAAACAAATCAGTTTTTATATCCACGCCTCCACGGGTTTCCAAGTGACAAGACGCACAACGTTCAACCACATGGCGTTATTAAACGCTACCTTGTCAAAGGGGGCCAAACATAAAAACAAATGCAAGGAAATAATAGAAGCGCTACATGCAAACTTGCATACAATATGGTGCCTGGAATGGAGTTGTACTGTAAACGAAGAGCATCCTGTAAATTGCCAGCGCAGAACAAGCCCTGCCTTGGGTCAGTGGTGGTGGTGGTGGTGGTGCTACAGTATGTCCCCTGCTCTTACGCTCCGGCAGCTCTTACGTAATGGCTGATTATACAACACCTCTCCATTGCTAGTCCGTGTCTGCACTCAAGCAGCGGGGATCACAGCCACAAAGACTGCTCCCCCACAATCTCCTCCATTGTTTCACTGGGCGAACCGAGGATGAACAGAGGACGAACATCAAAGTCGTCCGCTTCCAGTCGGCAGGAAGCAGACTTCATCTTATCAGATAGGCTTCCAGAGATTGCGGAGGAGAACCTTTAGCTGAAAACTACAAAATTAATGGTGCAACAATCACATGGGTAAACCATGCTTTCCAATGTCTGAGGATCTACACTAATGTAATGTATATACAAGATACCAAAAAACATGTTGAATCAATTGGGCTCAATTTGGCTCAAACATTGTAAAGAGATTGTTGATATTTGAACTCAACATCCAAACAAATGCACCTATTCCTTCAGTGCTACACCAGAAGCTTTGAGTCAGCGCCCAACATTAGACACACATTGCCAACTCCGGGAAAGTATCGTCTAGTGCCATGAAGTCTCGCTGAACATCTGATAAATGTGCACACCCATGTAAGCTCAACAGCAATTTCAGGAAGTGGTGTAGATTTTCATTGCTTTACTATTTTCAGTTTTTTCCTTTATTTTAAGCAGTACGCGTAGCCTACTTATTTAAACAGATTTAAGACCTACAAACATTTATTTCTTTATTATTCATGTTTTTAAGTTTCCTAACTAATTCTACAGAGTAAGATTAATGCCCACATTTACCAATTGAATTTTGTAATCGTGCATGTCAATCAAAGTTGACGGGTCTTGAAGAAGTTAGCTAGCCAGGGCTATGTTAGCCTGGTGTATTCAGACACAAACATTAATTTTGTGAATATGGTCCGCATACGTTCCGCTGGGAAGTGTTCATAATCGTTGCCTCCTACTGAGCAACAATTACGCAGCTTTTAACCAATTGGCATTGCTACAACTGTTTTTTATCGTAGCATCTCTACCAACCATTTTGAAACACACTTGACATCTCACCTGCCCACGCTGGTAAGGTCGCCAGCAGGGTGGCTGTGGAAACGTGGCTGTGGTTCCACACTATAATCTCAGCGAAAACAATTGAGCCGAGAACATAGTCGGGGGGAGCCAGGCTAGCGGACTGTCCAAGACTGGCCAAGAGTGTCCAAGACTTTGTGCAAGTAGCTCTGCGAGAGTAGATGTGGCCAGGGCCGGCCCCAGCTGTTTTAGGGCCCTAGGCGAGAAAAAGTAAAAGTAGTGTACAAAAAGGTACATGTAATTCAATAGGACTACAATTTATGCCTACATTTTACATAAAAATATGAAAATGATTGTGCTGTACATATTAATGTCAAAGCAATAAATAATTATAGCTATTAATTATAATATAATAATATATGAATTATAGTGGGATTGGCAGTCGAAGCAGGCTCTTTAGATATAATTATTGAATGCTTTACTATTCAGGATCACCCATAGCTTCTACCATCTCTCTTTTAGAGAAGATTAAATCTTCACATGCCAGTTAGTTGGATCAAGTAACTGAATATTAAGAACTGATCAGTCTTGGTCTTCAATAGCAATGGATTATGTAGGCCTTCAGCTAAAGCAATTCTGTGTTCCACTGTAATGATTATTTGGCTCCGGAATAAAAAGTATCTAGAAGACAATGTTGATTTAGCCCATGCCATATTGTCTCTCCAAAACATTACAATGAACAATTGATGAGGGTGTATTCAGCAGAGGGTCCATATTGTGTCTCTTTGTTCAGCTCCTCAGGCATCCATGTTATATTTCTTTTAAATCTCTTATCTGTTTATCTGATTATCTGTTTGCACTTTGCAGATGTTTATTTTGAGGGTTGTATAATCTTATTAGGCAATGTGTGTTTTGAAATGTGTAACAGCCACAGACATAGCTTACTTCTACTATCAGTGTTATAACAGAATGCTGTTTACCTATGATCACTGGTGTGTGACCTATTAAATATTGAGATTTAAGTCTTGAACACTGGCTTGCCTAGAATGATCAATAATCATTAGCTTTGGCATCATATCCACAATGCTACTGTCAGTCAGCTCTGCATATAGGCCTAAACACAGGATACAGTCTACTTAATGGCAACATACAGGCTACAGCTACTCATAAAATCAATTTATAATAATGAACTAGCTACAGTATAAGTCATAAATACAACAGAAGCTACTGTATCCAGATTTGTACATGGGTTGAGTTAACAGACACTTAGCAACAAATATTATCTTAACTCAGTGAGATGAAATAAGGATCGTCTGTCACGTAGCACCTCTGGCCCAGTCTTATATTATAAATGCCATCTCTCCTTCATTTCCTGGCTGGCCAGACTGTTGAATCTGGCCAGTGTGTGCGCGCGCAAGGATTAGGAGCGCTCGTGCTACGTTACCGCTGCCGCCGATTATGCGGGGCGAAGCATGCAGCCCAAATGATCAAACAAACGACTATGGAATGTATATATTTTGGGGGGGTTTGATATTCAGGAGCTCTATTCGCCTATAGGCCTGTAGCATGGGCCGGCCCTGCATGTGGCACCTATGCCGTGTCTCAAATGGCATACTTCACAAAGTACACTTCGACTAAGTGCACTATGAACACTATGTACTAAAAATATTAAGTATACAAGTTCCCTTAACCAGAAATTAACTTATGTGAAACCCTTGTAAGCATAATTAAATACTTAAACTGTACATACATGTCTACAAAGCCGAATAATATCTGACTCGCTACTGGCCAGTTTGTTGTTATAGATTTAAAAAAATAAATGTTTTAAATTACCTTAAAATACAAAAATGTATAAAGAAATGTATACCAAACTAAACAAATTACACCTCAATACTGTATTTGCTAGGTGACAATAAGACACCAGTAAATACAAAAATACTGTACAAAGTATTGTTAATGACATTTTGAAAGCAAAGCCATATAGATAGTGTCACGGCAACATAATGGCTAATGGTGTCTATGTAGAGGTGGATCAATGGAGTTGTGTTCGATTGCCCTCACTGTGGAGTGGAGTGTCATATTTCACTGATCATGTTTCATTAAATTCATGAAAACAAACAAAAAAACAGCCTGCCTTTTCATCAGCTCCCTGAGGAGAAATGTTCTAAAAATGTATCCACACAGTAACCGAAAAACATGCCCTTCAAGTGTAATTCAACCTTTGCAATCGCAAATGGACAACCAGAAACTCTGGTTTGTATGTTGACTAAAAGGATACGGACACATCTTATTCCAACTATGAAGCCAGTAACACGAGAGCTTTATTATTTGCCAGGGGAAGTGAATATCTCTGGTTCAGCTGGTTTGTCTGTACATACAATTATGTTGTGGAAATGTCTCCTTTGTCTTGCAATAAAAAGGATGCTGGTTGCTTAGCCTGCCATCAGTTTATTCAGGTGTCAGGACAGAAATAGGCTAAACATCAATGTAGACCGGATTATTAGCACTTCAGGACAGGATTTATATATAACATGAGGTTAATCTACAGCAATGGATTTCACACTTGTCAAATCAAGGCCCTAAAAAGGTGTTCATAATATCTAGGTAATGGACACCCTAATAACACAATGGCACAGTCAGAAAATATTAAAGCAGATATAACTTAAAAAGGTGGACTAAGCAATGCTAGAGAAAGACTGCTGATATTGGAACTCATCCGAAAAGAAAACACCTCTCCCTTCAGTATGGTTAGGGGAGCACCCTCCCCACCTTAAAAAAGGCAGGGTCTGTCATTCTCAAGAACGCTTGCTAACTTTGAGCTCAAATCAAGACAATATAAATCTGCAGCGCTGCCTCACACATTGAATAGTAACTGTATCACAAAACTGAAAACGCACAGCTTGTGTAAAGAGGTGCTGGCTATTTAACGACAAGGAAAAGTTAAAGAAAGCCGCACACTCTAGAGCTCAGATGCAAGAAGAGTTTAATAAACAAAAAACAATGTGTCGATGGTCACGTTGTCTTCCTCAGGGTATAATAATTATACTTTTGAAAGTACCTTTTACTTTTCATTGTCAAAATTAACGTGTCTCATCACAGTTAACACCAATAATTTGTGAATGTGGTTATTGCATTTCAGATTTGGAGGCCATTTAAAGCACTAGTATTACTATGACAGGACATACAGTACATTCATATGAACTTCTAACTTGTAAAACATTGTGGGCACCCTTAAATGAGCTGTAGAATACACATTTAGTGTAATTTGTTAGAAATACCAGATATCAGCAAGGTAAACGCACTGTGAGAGTATATGCTCTGGTTAATAGCTCCTAGCCTGGCTCCACCCGACTATTTCTCTCAAATAAATTTCTTTGCAGATTGAGATTATAGTCTGGAAACCCTGTTTACATTAGCGATCGCACAGCCACCCTGCTGGCGGCCCAATCAGGGTGGGTTAGTGAGATGACGATGAAGTAAAGCGTGTTTCGAAATGGTGGTAGAGCTAGATGAGGTGATCAAAACAATTGTAGCAACTGCAATTCGATTGGTTCAGCGTTGTCCAATAGTTTCTAAATTAACCAGAGGTCTACGCCCAGTAGGGGGAATCTACTACGAACAGCGAACACTTCCCAATGGAGCGTGGCCAGACCCTCTACACAAAGTGAACATGGTCTGGTTACACCAGGCTAGATATCGCCTGCCTCTATGGATTTCTATTTTCCACTGCAACCAATCAGGGCTTCTTTCCCAGATGGGTTTAATCCCAGATGTGTTTACAGTAGAGGGAATATACAATTAAAACCCAGAAATAGACTTTGACATTATACCAATTGTATAATGTTATCCTGGCATATTTCCATCTGGAAGTTTATAGATGAGGCTAATATAGCATTCACCATACTGTTGTTATACATAGAGCATGGAATGGAATGGAATGGAATGGAATGTTTGAAATGCACAGCAGCATTGTGGAAGCTTACAGATAAGAAAGCAATCAAGGGAATGCATGCTAGCAATGAGAGAAAAAAAAAGAAAAAAAAGAGAGCAAAAAGAAGAAAATCTGGTTTCACCATGTTACTCATCCGGACTTGAATAGCTTTAAAACCACTAAAACAAGATATAAACATCAAAGCAATTTCAGCAGACTACAATTCCGTTGGTCTCTATATTCTTGCCTCCTCGACGTTGAACAATATTTTGGTTAGTGTTGAAATCTGCTGGTGTGGAAAGTTTATTGCAGCTGGGCAGAATAACGCCAAGAACAAATGAACATTTAGATAGAAGGGATTTATTACAGAAACCAGACAAGGCTTATCACCCAAGACCACATCATTTAATGTGTCAGCTGTTTTAGGCCTACGTGGCTGACTCTTGGGCTGACGTCTCTAAACAGCCCCACAACACATTCTTTCCTTTCCCCTTAAAAATTAATGATTTTTTAATTAAATTTGGTTGAATAAAATATGGCATGTGTTTAGGCAGAACAAAGTAAAAAAGGCAGGGTCAGTCATTCTTGAGAACGCTTGCTAACTTCGAGCTCAAATCAAAACAATATTCATACACCGATAGCAGCAATCGCCATCGGTGTATGAATATGTGTGTGAATGGGTGAGTGTGAAGCAATATTGTACAGCGCCTGAAGGTTAGAAAAGCGCTATATAAATGCAGTCCATTTACCATTATTTCTTCAGCACGCACAGAGAAGGGTAAACTAACGAAATGCGAGCAGATGAATTTGACAAAAAAAGTGTATTATCTTACAATTAACTTTCAATAGGTGACTATGCCATTAATCCTCGAGACATTCTCTTGACTACATCACTGCAGGACAGTGTGGGAAACCTTTACCTTCCAGACTGAGATGTACATATTGTATCTTCCGCAGCCACTGTTCGAGAAACAAACTGGTATGTCTCATCATGTCCTCCTGAGTAGAGGGACTGCTAAACTCTGAGAACCATGCAGTCTAGTTCATATTCTTCTCTAATCTGGCCAGTGTATGACATACTGTTCTGCATAACATTCTTTATCAGACAGAATTGTTATCATTGGCAAAGCTCTCGCCTCGACTGGCATGTTTTCAAGAATAACGTGATATATTGGCTGTGGCGCTGTGACCATATGGGCCTGATTGCCTTGGGAGACCTGGGTTCCAATCCGGCCCGAGGTCATTTCCCGATCCTTCCCCGATTATCTCTCTCCCACTCGCTTCCTGTCTATCTATTCTGTCCTATACTAAAAATAAAAAGTGATGTATTAATTTAGTATTTGCCCACTAATCCTATTAACTACTAAGTTGGTAATACTGTCAACAAGCTAAAAACCTTGATTGTTAAATCTAGTTTAGGTTAATGTTATGTATAATACTATATGTAAATATAGGCTTAGTAAATACATAGTGTTTCTCACTTCAAACAGTGACAAGTTTGTCTTTTCACCCCATCCTGGCCTCACTACACTGGTTGCCCATACATTTTAGGATACATTTTAAAATGATTTTGTTGTCTTTTAAGGGCCTAAATGGTTTAGCCCCACCATACATCTCAGAGCTGTTACACTTATATACACCTACCCGTACACTCAGGTCAGCTAACCAGCTGCTCCTCAGTGTACCAAAAACAAGGTGAAAAATGAAGGGGGATCGAGCCTTTGCTGTGGCAGCTCCTACATCGTGGAATACTTTACCTCTCTCCATCAGACAGGCTTCGTCTCTGTCTGCTTTTAAATCGCTCCTAAAAACCCACCTGTTCTCTTTGGCTTTCGAAAACCGACAGTGATTTCATTGTTTTATTTGTATTTTATGTTGTTTTTATTGTTTTATTTGGGTCTTTTTATATGCATTTTACTGTACAGCACTGTTTGTTGTTTTAAAGTGCTATATAAATAAATTTTGCTTGCTTGCTTGCAAGTTTGTCTTTTGTCTAACAGTGTTGCATAATCAGTGTCATACAATGACATGACATTTTACCACACAATGAGAACAATTATTTCTCTCTGTGTGGGAGGACCCCAGCCCCAAAAAAACTAAATAAACAACAATAACAACAATATATTTAAATAGTCAGGACAGGCTGCTGCAACAAATGAAGTTAAAATAAATCTGCTTTAGGGTCAGTGGTGTACGAGATGCGTTATGTGAGGCATTTTCCGCCCAGTGCCATGTAACGGGTCAGGAGCTGTGGAAAGTCAAACGCATTACATCAGCTGAATGGGTGGCAGCGGTATGATTCCAGTCAGGCTCTATTCATCGACGCAAACAGGTTCTATTTGTATCGCCATGTCCCATTAGATGTGCTTAGTGCCGTCAAACCTGGTATTAAAAGACGGTGGAGTAAGCACTGCTGCAGAAGGAGTGTTGATTGTTAAACAGCAAAAACAAAAACCCCTTCAGTGCCATAATAGTGCTCTCCCTCAAAAGCTCCGCCCACCTCACACACTGGAGATACGTGGCCAAGGCTGGGATAGTGTTCTGTGGTGCGGTCTGCACCACTTTGTGTTCCCATTTACAGAGGCAGCGCTGTGTGAGAACACCAGATAATGTTTTTTTTTTTTTCAGCATGCACACGAACGACCTCTAGCAGACCACCAGGAGGATCTTCACTGAATTTGATCTAGAATCACTAAGCCAACATTTAACTTCTACTAACATGGCTTGGTGACCAACGAACCGCTGCATAGTTCCCGAATAATCATAACCTTCCTTCTTTAAATCCCGCCTCCATTTCGGCTATAGTATTCTGTATAGTGTTGAATGCATCACGGTCTGCTTCTGCAGGTATACCACGTTTTTGTTTGGAGCAAATGGGTGGTAGGCAAGGAGTATGTAGCTGTACTGTATAAATTATTCTGGTACACCTACGCTCTTAAGTAATTGGGGCACAACATTATTTTCTTCCAGCATTCTAAGCTGTGAGGGGTTTATACACTATTTATTGATTTTGGGTGAAGTGCTCCTTTAACAAGGGCCCTGGTGGTGATGCAAACCTTTTGTTATTTGTAAAGTGACAAACCACACAATGAAGAGGTTCAAATGGCCCAGTGTTTCTGAACCCTGGTCCCCGAGGGACTCCCTGCTCAGCATCAACGTCTCCTTGCTCCAGTGCACCTAACTGAAATTAATGGGTTGCTATCAACTTCTGCAAAAGCCCGCTGAAGAGTGTTGGAGCAAGGAGACATCTTTAACATGCAGGACCAGGGTAGGGAAACTGCTATAGACGAGGAGTCATGGAGCTTTACCTTTCTGGACGTGGATGATGTCGGGGTAGTTGGCCAGGTGACCCTGGTAAAGCGCCAACAAATCCATGATGGGGTCGAGATCCTTGCAAGGCTGCTCGGCGAAGTAGTCTCCGATGGCCTCGTACGCGTCCCCCGTGGACGAGATGGCCTGATTTAGCGCGGCAGAGTACGCCTGCTGGTCCATTTCAAACGCCTGGCTCAGGACCTTAAACGACTGTCCCACCTTCTGATACTCCTTCTTGAAGCCGCCGATCTGCTTCCGGGCAAACTCGTTGACGGTGGCGTTGAGCTGCATGGCGCTGTCGTCCATCCTCTTGGTGAACGTCTTGAAGCCGTCTATTTTGCTCTCCACCTCCTGCAGGTCGAGCGGGGCCGCCGGCGTGCTGATCGTGAGGAAGAAGTTGGCGCCGACCAGCTCGTCCTTCTCGGCCTTCCTCTTGCCCTGCTTCCAGGCCTTCTCGTCGGCACTGTTGCAGACGAGGAAGTGCTGGAACACGTCGCATCTGGCCAGGACGGGGTGGCTGGTCATGTGGTTCATCCACCAGACCAGGCCCTTCCTCCGCTTGGAGATGAAGTCCTCCTCGAAGCGCCCGGTGGCCTGCTTCTCCGGGATGTGAGGCACCGAAATGACGGGGAACTTCTCCACCAGCCGTGCATACAGCCAGTCAAAGTGCTTATATCTTCTGTTGACCTGATTCTGCGTATGCGTGGGCGTCAGCTTGTAGGAGATGTAGCTTTTCATGCCCTTGAACTTGGTCTGCTTGGTGGGGTCATCAATAGTACAAGCAAATGGATACGGGTTCTCCTGCCACTCCGGACCAAACTTCCCCATCACCACGCAAATCTTATCCCCGTCTTTCACGAAACCAGCCGCCTCGCCCAGCACAAACGCTTCACCTCCCGACTTCACGAATGTGGAAAACCTGTTCAAGTTTCTGCTGACAGTAGCAGAACTTTTTGCTTGCTGTGCATTGCCTCCTCTCGCAATCGAGGACATTGACAACCTATAGGTGGACGGCCCGTTCGTATCAAAATCGCGATAGCGTCCACCCGTAGTCCCTGGCTCATCGGCCACGGTAGAGCTGTCATCCCAGTCGTCATCCCAGTCGTCATCGCTGCCTTGACTGGGCTGGTGACTTTGCTGATGCGGCGACTGTTGCGTCGGAGGTGAAAATGTGGTGACGCCAGGCGACGGTGCTTTAGAGACGTTCTCAACTTTACTCGGGGCGTCAAAGCCTCCGGTGGGAATATTAGAGTACCGGGAGGAGTTCTGATAAGCATCCCCAGATGTGCCGTTGTTATTGGACGTGGAGGCGGTGTCGTTCTTCAGTATCTCCACATAGGACGCTGGGAAGAGTCCCCGCTCCCCCTTGCCATTTGCTCCCTCGTACCAGCCGTCAATATCCTTTTCGCTATACAATGTGACAATCTCGCTCTCTTTCACCGAGATCTCCCCCGGGTTTTCAGAATTAAAGTCGTACAGTGCTCTCGCTTTTAGCGCCATTATTCGCAGTAGAGCAGAAGTCAAGTGTCTGTCTGGCCAATCACCCCCGCCACCAAACTAACTGGAAGTCCGTTAACAAACTTTAAACTCACCCGTGTGTAACACAGTTCTCTTTATATTCCTTTAAACGCACGTTCTTCCTCCAAAGGTCTTTAAGTATCCAAACAATCCTAGCATTTTTATCCACGGTTCCAAAGTGAGACGGTATGATTTATTTAGCTTACATGCTGTGATCCACTCCGGGCCGCCGCGCAGCAACCGAGAGTGTTCGCTGGACTAAGCAGAAAGGAGGAGCCTGGTTGTAATATATCGAAAATATGCATGGCCCCTTGCATGCATCGTTATGACCACTGGGGGGTAGAAATGTTGACTCGAAATGTATCTGGCGCCTTATTTATTACAGACAAATATATTTTGATGATTTAAAAGAAGGCTTACCTACTTGATTCAATTAAAAAAGTAGGCCCTACTTACTACTTGGGCCACACCTAGCCTAGGCCTATTTAAAATAAAATATCGTAGTCTATTCTTACTCTAAAACGGATATTATTCACTGGCTACAGGTTTCTTACTGCTGTTACTTGTTTGTATTAAAACAATGTTAAACAGAATTATGTTACATTATAAATGAGTAGTCCTGTTGAGCTAAAGCCATCACTTGTTTTGGAGCTCAGTGATATACAGCCATAATGTTTATAAATAATAATGCGATATTTAGCCTACTTCATATGTGTGTAACTTAATGAATACTTATTGTCATCACGTCCTTGTTTCTTTAAAGCACGTGGCTTACATTCTCATGTTGATAATTAATTTCACACTCGTGCTGTGCTGGCAAGCACGTCTCCCTCTAATCAGTAGGGCAGAGTTCACAATTATTATTATTATTATTATTGTTATTATTATTATTATTAAACCTTTATTTAAGGGTTTCGCTATAGACAGATATACAGTTTCGTGCTGTTCTGGACCCAACCGGCTGTTATTTCACCATCATGGCCCTTCTTAACAAAGTAGTGTGACCTTGCCAATCTCACACCATTTACAACTGTGCCTGCATTCACCGCAGATGTGATGGGCTAGCCCAGAGGTCACCATGCAGGAGGATGGGTGACAGTTTCACCGTTTAACCCCACTAATTTACCCTATTTGTGTGTGTGTGTGTGTGTGTGTGCGTGTGTGTGTGTGTGTGTGTGCGTGTGTGTAGTAGGCCCTGCAGGTCGCAGGATACAAAAGAGACGTTCAGGACTATAGGCTAGACTACCGTTGTTAGGATTATATGTTTTCGCCTCTTTAACATACTGTAATCAAACCATTGCCTTTATAGAAGTCGTCACGTTGAAAGAATATATTTGTATTTGCTGAGCCATTATTATCGCGGTGTAATACTGCCCCCTGTGGGAATTACGAGGTAACTTCAAAACAAATTTCTTCGGATTTTCCACATTTCCACAGAATTATTTTTGTCACCAAAACGTTATCTAAATCGAACGTTATTTTCCATTTATAATTATCGTTTATATTCATATTTTAATATATAATTTATAATATAATCGGCTATCAACTTTAACTCCTCCATCCATTTAGGCCTACTTTGTTCCGTGATCTTATTGTATAAAATTAGGCCATTATACCATGCCTGTTCAAAAGCATCTTCCACCACTGTAAAATTATATCAGATGGATGAAAGCTGTGAACTGTTTTTTGCATGTGACCGCTTCTACATGGGAGCCATGTAACAGTTTGTGATGATGCAAACCCGCTAAAGGCCAATGGCTTTATAATGTCTGTCGCTAAAGCGTCTGTGATGTGTCGGAGAGTTTACTGCACAGTGCTACCGGCTTGCCACCGTGACACTGTATAAGGCTCCCACCGACCCCAGCAGAACCAGCTCTGCCAGTCCAACCCCCCCTTCCCAACCCCATCTCTATCCCGGCCATATAAAAAGCACCCATGGGGCCTCCCTTACATGCTAATGGCTCTATAAGCATCCAATATGGCCCCACCAGACCTGCACCATGCAAGAACCCTATTAGCTCAGGCCAGGGTGGGAAATCGCCAAGGAAACCCTTGAAGGTCAGCTTGTTATCGCTATCAGCTGTGATCAGAATTCGATTTCCCACCCTGAGCATGATGTCAGAGGAAGATGGCTGCCGCGTGAATAAGGCCAATAGGCTTATAGCATCCCCGTCAAGGGCAAGCATTTGTCAAATTCTATCAAGCCTGCCATGGTTACGGTTAACAAAACGTGCGTTCTGCTTTTGTGTTTCGATCCTCTCATCTGTTGGAGATAGAGTCACCCTAGATGAACAAGATGAACTTGATGGCCTTACATCTTCTGGGCGGTGGCCGTGGCGCAGCAGGTATAGATCAAAACATCACTGGTTCGAACCCCCTGCGGCTACTGCCGCTGCTGCTCATATGTCCCTGAGCAAGACACCGATATGCTCCCGGTAGATGGATGGCACCTTTCATAGATGATACCACCATCCGTGTGTGAATGTGAGGTCATGACGTAGGCCTACAGCGCATTAAGTGGCCCTGAAGATTGATGCAAAGGTGCTATAAATGCATGCCATTTATTTAAGCCTACCTTTAGTGAACTAATCAAACAGCTGTTTTACCCAATTAAGAAAAACAAGCAGACAAACAAATTAACCAACCACACGAACTATCAATTTTAAAGGAACAACACGATTGTGCATTGTGGTGTGCACATATCATAGCAATGTAGGTTAACTACTTATTTACCACCACCAGAGGTCAGTCTTCTCACTCTGAATGAACATGCGTAGGCAACACTTGCTGTTACAAATAGGTGTCAGTCTAACAACTGTACACGTGACTTAGTTGGTAACATTGTATGAAATCATGCATGCTTAACAATCAGGTCTGACCATGAATGATAAATACAAGGAGAAACATAAAATAGTTTGGAAATACTTTAAAAGGTCTGGAAAAACCTTTACACAAAAGAATAATGTTATTATTTAACCTTTATTTAACCATGAAGTCTGGTTGAGATTAAAATCTCTTTTAAAAAGAGACCTGGCCAACAAGCAGCATAAAACAACATACACGGTTTTAAGATAAGATAAACTACCCACCACTTTTACCTTAATGTGCTGAGGTTCAGGGGTGCATGTGACCTCCAGGGAGTATGAATCACTTCAATATGCGGCCTGTATAATGAGACATACATGTGTTATAAAGGATGTGTGTGCATGTGTGTGTGTGTGTGTGTGTGTGTGTTTGTGTGGGGTTAACACCAGTGGAAGTTAATGAATTCTGAGACATGAAAGCCTCAAGCAGTAATATAATACCTACAGGAAAAAAAATGTTTACTGGAACCGAAAATGGTTCTTCAGAGTGATGCCATAGAAAAACAATTTTTGGTTCCATAAATAACCTTTCAGACCAAGGTTCTTTAAATAACATTTTTATTAAACAGTTCTTAAAAGAACTCCAAAAGGTACTTTAAATAACCATCAGAAATTAGTTATTTGAGGAACCATTAATGGTTATTTCAATAAACATTTAATGAAAAGGTTCCTTATAGAACCGTATGGCCTGACTGGTTCTTTTTGGAACCAGAAACAGTGCCTCATAGAACAACAAGGCCTTTTGAATAACTATTTTTATTATGTGTGTACCGTATGCCATTGATGACATAGTCATATGACATAATCTGAAATCCCCAGATTATGTCATATATGCATCAGAAATAGGATGACTCAACATAAGAGTGGTGTTTATTGAAATTGCTGGAGCCAATTCCTTAGACAGCACACACCCAGTTTATCAGTTGCCTCAAGATATAATGTACCACGACATCAACTAGCCTACATATTTTTCTATCCTATGTGAAGCCACGATTATGACTCAATATCTAATAATTACACAGCGTCATTACATTTTATATATTATATTATTTATTTTGGCCTGGCTATAGCCTATTCTATACATAAAATAACTGCAAAACAATAAGCTACATTCTTTTTTATTTTCTTTTACCGACGTAATGACGTTATGCTGACGCCTTTGACGAATGAAAATAGGCACCATGTGTTTGGTCACGTGACCACGCTACGTGCTTAACGACTCGAATGACGTAGCGTTGTAGGCTACAGTAGTTTGGTCAACCAAACACGGATATTGTGTGATAAAACTGAAAGACAGCCCGTGGACAAGAGGGTCTGTACTCAGGAATAATGCGCATTTCGTTTTATAACCGAACGCCGTCGGTGCCGTGTTGAAATTTGCGACCACACAAGGCACCGATAAATTCTGCTTGTATTGTTGTATCGCCGAGGGCTGGTTTTATTTTGCTCTTGCTGTCGAAAGGCGGGGAATACAAAGCGTCGTGTGCCCATTTATCCATTAACTTTGTGTCCGGAGGAATTTGGGATTCCTCTAAAACCAATTCGCGCAGCTGTAGCCGGAGAAAAGCCCTACATGGATTACCTGGTAAGTTTGAAAATCGCCCACTGTCTCACTAATGGCAAACATTGTTATTTATGTTTTCCACGTCAGGGTGTCACCCAGGTATGAAAACACTCAAATATTGGAGGCAGGTCTAGCACACAACACTTTTTCTTTTGTTGCGTGGTTGTTTGGTGTTTTTCACTGGCTTCTGTGAGTGACACGTTCCACCAACCTTTGCTTCGATACTGCTTGGCAATAGCAGCCGTCAATGTACGTATTTAGCGTCCCTTCAATGGTGATTTTGCATAATGGTGCTTTTATTTATTTTGTATGCGGTATTATAAGGCCAGCGCTGGATACATAAACCTTACATCTTATTTTACTTAGTTTTGTCTACGTCTTTCAGTTTGAGGAGCAGAATACATATTGCACTGCAGTCTACAGTAAATTGGGCCAAGGAGAGTATTGTTTTATAGGCCGACGTTGGATGGGTTGGGTGCTTTAATAACATTGTTTTAACATTACATCAATAGACTGGAAGTTTAAAATACAGGCATTCCCAAGGCGATCGTAAAGCCATTGGCAAAATAAGACAATGTACAGATATGTACTTTTATGTTATTGTCATTGTCACGTAAGCAGCGCTGACATTGTCTCATGCTAAGGAAATGACAGCTTTATTTGTCGTCGTTGACACTTTGACCGAAAAAACAGCGATTGTCACATTCCAGACGCCATTAAACAAATACATTTTCTGTCACAGTGCCACCTTAAATAGTATCTTCATTTCATTCATGACAAATCTCACAGCGAACAAAAAGTCAAAAAGTGACCAGGTAGAACATTTCTTGTTAGTTTGCACAAGTTACTGGCTAACCTCATGCATGTTTAAGGTCAATTGTTTGGCCAGAGTGCTGACACTTGATAGACTGCCCTCACATAGTGTAGTATAGAATGTCCAATTTACTTTTTTCCTCCCTCTCTCTGCAATAAGATGGAGAACCTGACCTATTTTCACTCATCTTGTTAGTTATAACTTGGATACACCCTGAAGGCTCACAGCTACCATAGAGTACTCAAACCAATCTATTGTGATCAAATATGAAATCTGATTAAGATTAAGCATTAGCTCATAAACTGTTGAACTCACCCCCCCCCTTCCCCCACACGTTATTGTAATTTTGCAAAAAGATAATGCAGTTATGTGATAAAAAAGAAGTGGTGTTTATCTGTGATAACTATTTTGGCAGTCCAGCTCGCCTTGGCAACAAACAACACCGCTGTTTTACTCAGCGGTGTGTCGGGACAGTGCTTGGCCCCTCTTGTTCGGAGGTCAGGCAGTCAGGCTCTAGCTGGACATTCCACCTGCTGTGATACACCAGTGTTTCTCAACCCTGGTCC
>JAOEGT010000024.1:364909-385422 GCA_025447795.1 Speoplatyrhinus poulsoni
TGGGGGAATTTGTGCTTAGATAGCGCACACGCCCTAGATCAGACGTCATATTCGATGGGCTAGCCTCATGAAAAAATAAAATGTAAACATTGCGGTTTGCGGTACCGGCGGTTGCTCTCCACGGCCTGCAGTTGCGTTAGCAACACCGCGATATTCCAATTTTGCGGTTATCGCGACAGCCCTACTGGAAACCCTGTTCACATTAGCGTTTTCAAAGCCACCTTGCTGGCGGTCCAATCAGGGTGGGTTAATGAAATTACGTTTAAGTCAAGCATGTGTAGGGGTATCGTGTTTGATCGTACCGCTAGATGAGGCATTGTAGCAACGCCGATTGGTTAAAGGCTGATCAATATCATCAAAATCAGTGGTTCATTTAGTAGGAAACGACCGTTAACACTTCCCAACGGAGCGTGGCCAGACTATATTTACGTTGTGAATATAGTCTGGTTACACCAGGCTGGAAACCAGTGCCTTGTACCTAGTGAATACTAGAGTGGTGAAGGGAGGAGGCTGTGTCTATGGGAGGGTGGGGAAGGCAATAGAGGTTGACAGAAGCGCTCCCTCTGACGTGCCTGAGAAGAGACAGTCACTCTAATTGGCTGGGGGAAAAGGAAGGAGGGGAGGGGGGTGGGGGGGTGGGTGGGTGGAGAGACAGAGACAGAGAGAGAGCGAGAGAGAGAGTGAGACAGAGAGAGTGTGTGATGTCATATTGCAAGAAACACTTACAGCCAAAGTATTGGGACCAGGGACCCATTAGATGCCACCATGCCGTAGACAGGCCACTGAGCTGCTAGCTGTCCATCAGAACAATAGGACACGTGTCCTCACAATGGCTCCACTCACACACAGGAGGAATGTGGGTCCTCCCGTCCATTAGGCGTGGACGTCTTGCTTTTAGTCTATGGAGAGAGCCTCCGAGCCGATAAAAGTAACTACCAGAGAGGCAGCATTCTTGCTCCCCTTCCCCGCCTCAACTTGCACGTGTTACCACGGTTACCACACAGACAGACATTCACGTTTGTACTGTTAAATGCATATGATAAATATCCCTACCGCTAGATGCTATAACTGTTAACTAAAAGCATCAGCGTGCTTTACTTCATGAGGCTTTTACAACCATTGGCTGAGTGAAGCTGATGCACGCGCACACGCACACACACACACACACACACACACACACGCACACGCTACCTGAGCGGGTATATGGCTGAGTCATCATTCTAGACCGATCAGTGGACTAACTACTACCGAAACAGTGGAGAGGCCTGTTGCTAAACCTGCCAGACATGATTGGGACAAGCGGATAGAGGCAGGTAGTCAAACCTCTTTACGCCAGACTCCTGTCAGACTATAGCAGGAGTGCAGTAGTCACACCGCGGTCGTGTTTGCCTTGCTGAGCGTGTGATAGGTGGACAGCAGACAGGAGGAGATGTCAGGCTGGAGGTAGCCAGCCGAGGCAGCCTTTCCTTACGTTAAGCAAGTGTGGGATACAGTGTCGTCCAAATCGGACGTTAACTTATACTGGGGGGAATTAGTTGGGAAACTATAAGACACACATGAGTCTGGCTGTTTGCAGGTCTAAAATGAAGGACTGAAATTAGTAAATAAAGCACTGCACTATAGCGTCGTGCTGGAATTACGTATTGAGCGACAACGCTAACAGCCAATTAAAATCTACTACCCCACTTCCTGGTAGCGCTGACATGCTATGTTCAGGTCACTCATGTGACGTAGTGCCGATTAACACAAGGCTAGAGGTAGCATGTGCAGTGAGCATCAGCTCTAGCCCATTCGAGGTTCCTTATGATTCCAGTAGATGGTCCGGTAGTAGTAGGCCTACAATGTGTATGCGAGATAGTGCTGCTGTACAACTAATGTGTGAAGCTAAAGCTTCAGAGCCGAGCACACTCTTAGCCTGCGGTCATATAATCACACATAATGATGGCTACCAAGGCCAGGGAGGGAGTGAGGGAGTGGACAGGAATGGCCAGGAATGGAGGGATCCTTTACTGGGCCAGGCCAGTCCGGCACTGAAGAAATATAGTTCAAATCACCACCATCACGTGTGCGTGAATGTGAAGCAATGACGTACTGTACAGGGCTTTGATTGGCCGGTATAGGTTGGAAAAGCGCTGTATAATTGACGTATTCTAAACAAAAACGGATCCCTTCAGCGGTCAACAGCAGTGATTGTGTTCATGGAGACAATCTTCAATGTTATCAAAGAAGCCACTGCACTCTTAATGATCATAATTAACTTACAGTATGCTGTTAACAGAGTTAAAAGATCAAGTCAAAGATTGTGGAGAAATATGTTTGATATATGATCTCGAGCAAAAACAAAACACCTCTCCCTTCACTGCCACAGGGTGCTTCCTCGGAAGCTATGTCCCCCAAATTCGACAAGCATTGCCAAGGCTGGGATATTGTCTTGTGGTGCAGGCTGCAACACTTTATGTTCTTACTGTACTTACAGAGCCGGGGGTGTGGAAACACAGAAGAGGTTGACCTTGATTGAGTAGATAGTCTGTGTATTTGACAAAAAAGCGTATTATCTATAATCGCTGACACCAACTTTAAGACATGGTTCTTTATTTGGCTGATTCATTGCAAGTGGTAAATTCACCGTAGACTATATGTGGGTGTTTTTTCTCCAACTACACATACCCACTTTTTATTCAGGATTGACTAACAACCCACTCTGGTAAGTGAAAGGTGTAATTTTCTTAGATTATACCTGGGCAGTCAGGTTACTAGAAAAAATAAAAACATGACAACTTGACATAGACCTACAATTTTATATTATTTCCCCTGTCAGTAATCGCTCATAAAAAACTTTTAACAGAATATTATGATGAGTATCATCATAGGACTGTGTTATTGGACGCAAGTCAAATGTGTATATTAGTTATAACTATAGAACTGAACATAACTCAGTTTTCCGTAAAGTCCATCCTTGCTGAATAAGCACTGAATCGCCCCGCCATGATGGTTTACTACAGTAGAATGCATGTTATAAATCTTTAGCTAAAACAAACGAGCGACTATGTCGGGAAAGAAGGGTGCAGTTTCAATTGTTTTACCACGTTGTCTGGTGCCTATATTTTAGATCGTCAAGCAGAGTTAAATAATGTCTGACTAACTTATCTACGTGGAAACTGGCAAACTTACCTGCCAAAACAGCCTTTCCCGGATGAGTTAGTTTTGCTTTTTCTCCTGGGGCGGCAGCAGCTAGACACCACGGTCTATGGAAAGGGTTAGCAAATGTTCCGCGTCCTTGCATCCTACTTGAACACGCCAACAGGATAGATATTATCAATGCTCACTTGCCCCACTCTGGGTCAAGTAGAACTAGAGACTACTAGACTAAAGCGTCCAGTGCACTTGGTTAGTCGGTCTGGCTAGGCACTGCTCATCAATGTGCACGGAGAGCTCGACGGATCGTAGTTGTGTTGTTTTTGTACTATTGACTCACTGGAGAGAACGCTGTCACAGCAGCCACCAAGCCCGTAGACTGGTCTGGAAACTGGTCACTTTTTTTGTTCCCACATCAGGGAAGGGCGGGGCCCAGTTTCTCTCTGCCTGTCTCGATCTAGCTTCACCATTTCAATTTGAAAATATAAATTATAGACCTACTAGAAAATCCTAAATTAACGAAATCCAGTGTTGGGGTTTTCCAAAAATATGTTGTGGAGGCACACGGGGGAAATTAACCACACCCACCAATGTGAAATAATAGACGCACAGAACTGTAGACGGGAGCCCACTCAGACGATAAAGTCATGTAGCTAGGTTACCAAAGTGACATTCGGTCAAGCAGATGATGTCACCTTATCAGAGCCAACCACACAATACACACACGACTGATATTTGAAGAAGAAAAATATAGGATAAGGGAAAAAAAAAAGCTTTCTCCTAATTCAATAATTCCCCACACAGCAGCGTGTGTGTAAACTTTATTTCACTTTCTGTATCCATGACTTGTGCAGATAAAGGGGGCGCTCGTGTGCACAAAGTAGCTTTCACTCTTGAAACCCAGAATCCATTGTTGACAATAATGGTAAGGAAAAAAAGAGCTCAGTATAACACACAATTAGTGGACACTGAAAAGCATGTACTGCAAAATTATCAAACATTCTCTTCATTGGCTGATTCAACAGGGTCTGAATGCAATACAGGTCATTCATTCTCGACATTATATTGGGCTGTTTTTATATTTTGTAATTTTCATACAAAAATCATTGTTTATTAATCAAGTCTACAAGAACAATATACTATAGACAATACATATGGTATTCCATAATATTTGACTTCTTGGATTAGTTAGGTATATCAACATGTCTTAAATTATACACTGTTTTCAGTACAAGTATTATTTTTGTATAACTGTAACCAAGATGTAACCATGTCCCCCTGGAGTATTTCATCTGCTATCAGAGCTTCAATGTCTTCTGTTAAGTCAAGTGAGGAAATAAATGTTTCAAAGTACGCCACTTGATTTTCGACACAACATTCGTAATAACTTCATATGCTAGAAGTAGAACATGAAAATTGTGCTCCTGGTTGCAGCATTATAGATTTGGCAGCACATGCACAGACAACAGCATATAGCAGGGTTTTTTTTATTTTTAATCCAACCTATTTTTCCCCCTTGCATTGTGATAGTCATGAAACTCCTGAATACAGTATTGCAGAGGTCAACTGAAAACAGCAGCGGTTCTAACTTGGCGGAAAGTTATAACAGCAGGTAAGAGGCAGGTCTGAAAGAACTGGGGGAGTTATCTTGATTACACCGTTAGAGGCAACCCAGACCGAACCGCAACCTCAGACACGAGTGTTCTTAGCCTTCGTTCCAAAATACTTGGTACCTATTATTAACTGACATACGAGAGGAAAAAAAAAAACAAAAAAAACAAACAATCTATTGCACAGTAACTGTCTTAACATAAGAGCATGAGACAGTCGCGATCATGAAAACGTACAAACAAACGAACAAATGACCCGGTTTTTGCAACCTCTTCTAAGAATAAGGCCTTAGCAGTGCTTCTGGAGCGAGAGGAGAACACTGGATCCTTGCTGACGTCCTCTAGACTCCTCAGTAACACAGTCCTCCTCAACAGTGCTGTCATCTCTTGGGAAGAGGGGTTGAAATGATAAAACAAGCTGCTCTGTGGGTAACGTAGTCTATAACGGAACCGCGGTAGGAAAGTGGGGAAGGGTTGAACGTTATTCATGTTCGTTTCGTTCCTCGGTATTGTCATTTCCTCTCGGTACGATACAGTGTTAATATCTGGGCCCACTGGCCATCCTTTTGTTTCAAAGATGAAGAAAGGCAGGGTGCTGTGTGCGTGTGTGTGAGCATGTGTGTGTGTGAGCGTGCGTGCGTGCGTGCGTGCGTGTGTCTGTGAGCGTGTGCATGAGTGCGTGTGTGTGTGTGTGTGCACTCTGTATAGTCAAAAGTTGGTTGCAGTAAGAAGGGCGGAGGAGCGTTTGGGGAAAGGAGAGCAACGTGGTGTCTCCGTCCTGCCACCAGTGTGGGGGGGGGGGGGGCTTGTCATTCAGAGCAGCAGGCGTGGGTTCAGGTCGACGGGGGGGCGGTGGATGTGTGTGTGTGGGGAGGGGGGGGGTGGGGGCTTAGATAGGGCCGAAGGCGTAGGCGGGCTGAGCAGGGAAGCCCGGAGCAGTGTAGCCTGGGTAACCTGGGTAACCTGGCTGGGGGGCCACGGGGGAGGGACCAGCAGTCAGCATCAGCTGCTGACCTGTGAGAGACAGACACACAGAAACGCACACGCACCGTTTTAGTGGACATGAATCACGGAATGAGCCTGTACTCTTGCTGCATTTACCTGCATAGATTCATTTAGTCACTTCTGGACCTTAAGAAGGTGAAGCCAGTGATGCTGGAGAAAAATTGCTGATGTGTGAACTTAATCAAAACAAGAACGTTCCCTAAGATGCCATAGGGCGTTCCCTCAGAAGCCCAGCCCCCGACAAATTGGACACGCACTAGGGTAGTGTTGTGTTGTTTGGTTTGTTTGTGGTGCCAGTTACAGTACGCACGCACACAGATGCTAGCTGACCATGAGTAGATATGACCCATATTAGACATAGTGTATCGGCTTACTGACGTCACCTTTAAATTAGACAGTGTATTGTCTTACTTACTGACTTCACCTTTAAATTAAATTAGACAGTGTATTGGCTTACTGACTTCACCTTTAAAAGAAAAGGCATAAAACACAATATTGCTTCTCCCGTCACCACTGCCCATGCTGGCGGACCTAACGACAGCTGGCCTGTGGTCCGGGCGTTGCCACGTGAACCTACCGAACACAATCGGCTGAGGCTCCGTCACCTCCTCCTCGGTTTTCCTTTGTCTGTCTGCCTCCTCCAGCTTGTCCACCTGGGGACACAGGAGACAGCAGAGTCAGGAGTGGCTATGCCGGAACCCCCCCCCCCGCTGTGCAACTTAGAGCGGCAGCTTCCCCCTTTATCGGAAGCAAACCATCCAACCGTCCTGCACATCTTTAACAGAGTTAAATGGTCCATGTAATATGTGCTGTCCCAAGCATTATTTGAGTTTGTATGAACATTAATTCATTGCTTACAGTTGTTGATTATCAGTTACAGCATCAATAAACGGTAGTCTAATCCTAAAATGAACTATGTGCTTGCATTTTTAATACACACGCAAATCAAGCACACACTCATATCCATTACTACTGCAGTACACACACTACTATTGCAGTATTACACACATTGTAAGGTGCACCTCTACAGTTTGCTACAAACGGATGCCATGCAGGATTGTGTGTGAACGTAGCCTACAGCTTCCAGTACATGTGAGTGGTCATGTTAGTCTACAGTGGCAGCACATGAAAAAGCAGAGATCAGAGGGAAAACTGGGTTAAAATAGCTATTAATTTTGCTTTCATTGCCAAGAGCCAAAATTAATAGGGACGCTAGGTTTAGAGCATTTTCAGTCCATTAAACTTGCTTTGCAATACCGGCTGTGCAGCCTGCTGAATACTTTAACTAAAGGGATATTGAATGGTTAAAAGGAGACATTATAAATAAATGTGTGTATTGTGATAAACTTTAGAGTAACCTGCATTTGAGGACAATTTTCCAGGTTACTGTAGAGAAACATTTGTAGAGATTATGCGTTAGTAAACTAAATTGATATACAAAATGCTGGGCAAGAAGAGATGCAAGTTATATTTAATTACAGTACATGAACAATATTTCAAATTAGATTTGTACCATTTAATGTAGACTATTTGTTTGTGATAAAACCAAATGTAACGTATTGACTTGTATAATTTCCAGGGTGAGTAAACAGATTTAAACAGAGTATCAAAGATTGGACATTTTAAAATAAATGGCTTGTGGTCTAAACCTGTTTGAATGGCAGTGCCCGTGTCATGGTCTTGTGAAATAAAAAGGAGCCTGTACCTCCCTATTCCTCCTCCTCCCTCCTCACCCTCAAGAGCTGCAATGTCCGGCTGGTCTGAAGCTGTTTCTCCACTGATTTATGGCACAAGGTGGAAGAGGAAAATCAATGGCTAGAACTGATTTAAACGAAACAAGTGGCTGCAGGCCTACAGTAACATTGACGCATCTACATCTATGACAAGTCACAACTAAATGCCATGTTAGCCTTGAGTTAGCAACCTGGAGTTAGCAACCAAGAAGGCTATATATTGCGTATGCAGGTATACAGCTCTGAAAAGAATTAAGAGACCACTGCATCAGTTTCTCTGATTTACTTGTATACAAACTGTATTTAGAAATGTATCCAATTGCATCTATATATAATCAATGTATATTTTATAAAAAATAAAAAGATGGTTTAAGTTTGTTATGTTTATATTTATCTTTTATTATTTAATTAAATGTGCAGTGATCTCCTAATTTATTTACCAGAGCTGTATTTCTATCACCTAACAGTGACAAGTTCAGGGTGAGAAAAATGCAACCTTGAGAGAACGAGAGAGGGATTAGTTAGGCTGAGGGGGAAAGGCAGGGGTGGGGGGGGGTAACTGTTGGTCCTGAGGGAATGCACAGTGCTCAGAATTGAGTTCCAGTCATTTCAAGTTTAAACAATGTTCGGGGGCATTGGTGCCCTCACTTCTCATACATTATAAAAACTACCTTCAGAATTCAGATCAATGCATATTGCATAACAGTGTATTAAAAGTATAATAAAAAGAAAACGAACAAATCAATCTCAACATGTATATTTGCTAGGGCTGGAACAAAAACCTGGCCACACTTTCGCTATGCAGGATTAGGCCACAGTCATTCCACAGCTCATGTTAGGTGCCTGCATCATAAACCTAAGGGATAAGTAACCACAACATATTAGAACACACAAAGAGGAATAAAGAGGGCCAGAGACCATCATCATCTTCACCTTTGCTGCAAACTCATCCGCCTGCAAAGAACCCAAAGAAATGACCTCACATGACCTCACTCGACCAGACCGGTATTATTACAGAGCAGATGTTCTAGGATATAATAGCTAGCACGTTGTCATAGGGTGTTTGATGAAGTGGTGAGAAGAAGGTACTACTGCTTGTGTTTCTCCTCAACCTCGCTGCAACATAGCAAGGTTTGCTGTGTTAATGCAGAATTCTCTAGAGCCTATTGGTCGATACCTACAGAGTTGGCGGCATGGACGGCTACAGTATTCATCTCACCTATAGGGACAGGCAACCCGGAGAGGGAATGATCTATCTGAATCAAATAAAATGCATTTGTATTTAAGACGAATGCAGTATTTTAGCATCATTCATCTTTGGAGCAAAACAAATCGATTTCATCAGCAATTACAGTAAGGATCATCCATCAACAACAGCTTAAAGTAGCAGTACACACAGACAGACAGACAGACAGACACATAAACACACACACAGACAGACAGACACACAAACACACACACAGACAGACAGACAAACAGAGACACACACAGAGACAAACAGACAGACAGAAACAGACACACAGAGACAGACAGACAGACACACACAGACAGAGACACAGACAGAGACACACAGCGCTGCTGCCTGACCTTAGCGAGGTACTCCCTCATGACCTGGATGAAGTAGGGCATGGCAGAGTCCAGGATGTTGTGCCTCCAGGCCAGCTCCAGCACCACGTCTGGGTGCAGCAGGTCGTAGGAGGCAAACAGGCAGGCGGCAAAGCACTCCCTCCTGCCCTCCTCCAGGAACCACTGGAGCAGCGACTCCGCCAGCTCTGGGTCCTTTGACTCTGCTGCGTACAGCATGGCGTCCTGGGGGCGGGGCAAGCGGATGGTGGGCTGGATTAAGTTAGCCTTGTGAGACCAGTACGCCACTGGCTGGTTAATGTTGGCCTTGGGAGACCAGTACGCCACTGGCCAGGTGGTTAATGTTGGCCTTGGGAGACCAGTACGCCACTGGCTGGTTAATGTTGGCCTTGGGAGACCAGTATGCCACTGGCTGGTTAATGTTGGCCTTGGGAGACCAGTACGCCACTGGCCGGGTGGTTAATGTTGGCCTTGGGAGACCAGTACGCCACTGGCTGATGGCCGACTGGCTGATACACATACAGTATTTGACTATTTTCTACAACTACAAATCTCACTGTCACAGGGGCTCAGAGGTGTGCTGCACCAAATAATACCTTCATAACTTTTACATATTTATATTTTATGGCAGAATAAAAAATAAACAGTTTGGGATGAAAACATTTTGCGCACCCTTGGCAATAAGTAGGAAGACTCCACTGTTGAATATCTATGCTACAGTAGCTCCCAAATGTGCTCCCAATATGTTGTCAGGGCTCGGCACTCTTACCTTGTAGAGCTTGTCCTTCTTGCAGAGCTCGACGCTCTGTCTCCAGCGGTTGTTTCCCTTGTACAGATAGGCGGCAATCCGTCTGAACTCTATCAGCTCGTGTTTCTCCAACCGCTGTGCGAGGCCGATGGTGTCAAAGTTGTCGTACACATCTATGGATGCTCTCAATCCCTGTGGGTCACAAATGAACACAGCATATGTTCACACTGTATTGTGTGCAGAATAATTTGCTTGATCATTTGGTAGATAATTCCAGCTCAGCTCTGCCCCCTAGTGGACAGTGTATACACAACCTTGCTCTCCTCTTTGGAGAAATCTTGTACTAGTACAAAGAGCTAAGATTCCATTGCTTTCACTGACAAGATTATGGCAGCTCCAACAGACTTGAAACAGTAAACAGTCTGAATAGCTTACACTGCCATTAATACATACTGTATGCATGGAGCAACAGCAAAGCAATTCCTATGAGGCACACCTGATAGTCCTCTTCCTGAGTCAGCAAGTTGTTGAGGGCCTCATTGACGCCTATGTTGTTGTGACTCTGGACAGATCTCAGGTAGGGCTTGACCAGCTTCAGCTGGTTCACCTGGATGGACATAAAAGCGTCCGTTCGAACGCAGGATTAGGCATTCTCGAGAACGCTTGCCATCTTTGAGCTCAAATAAAAACAATATCCCTTTGCGGCGCCTCCTCACACACTGAAAGGCATCGTTTGTCGGCTATGTTGTTGTGATCGGTGTTCGTGTTTCTATATAGTAAGGGCTGTGTATCGTTATCTGACTTTTTTTTCCGAAGACGTACAGGTAACGTTAAGCTAACAAAATGCGAGGAGATATTTGGCTTACAATTTGCCTGCAATAGCGGACTATATCTTTAATGCTGCGTGTTGCACATTCTGTGTACTACTGGTCTGTTGCACTGCAAGCGCCCCTGTACAAACGTATATATGTGAATGCAGTTTGCAGTGTGTTGTATAGGGTTGATTTGGATGCAGCGATTGCGATTCAAAGCGTTCTTTAATTTATTTGTCATCTCTACGTCATTTAAATGCAGAGATATTGAGTTTTAAATGTCCGCACTTAGTAATTGTTATACGTTCCCTAAACATTCATCTTAGTAAAGTATTGACGGTCTCTTTTAGCGTCTTTCACACAAGGCAGCGTTTTATTAACAAGACAGATTACGCTTTTCAGCAAGATGAATGTCAATATATTTGCTGTTTTTTTTAAACAGATATTAACGCTCACACTCTAAATGTCTAATATAACCAATTTTACCAGAGTAACTACAGTCAACGAAAAAGAAGAGATGGGTTAATGGTTCAATTAATGACAGTCTAACAAGTGCATAGAGCTCTTTGGTGTACATTTAATACAATCGGTATCGTAGCTATATTCAGACAGACAGGATGATCGCCAGTCACGGGCGTTCAAGGAGAGAAAACCCTCCCCTCAGATTCCGGTCAGCGGCCGGTCGATGTAGCGGTGCATCACTAGTGTGTGTTAGTACAGGGGCGCTAGCCCTGCCGGTGACCGACCAATCAATCACCTTGGTGAAGAAAGCGACAGTGCGGCTGTGGTCCAACCGCGGCGACAGGATGGTCAACAGATCGTTCAGAAGCAGAGGCTTGAAATCCAGATAGAAGGACAGGGCTTTGTAGTACAGCTCCACATTGGCCACCTGGAGGGGAGCCACACAGGCACACACACACGCACATCAGCGCCTGTGGAGTCAGCGATAACACCTGGCCACTCCTCCCTGACCCGTGCCCGAAAGCAGCGTTACCTTGGCGATGATGTCCTTGAAATGCCCCTCCTTCCAGGCGTCTGTGGGATGAGACATCATGGTGAGCGCGGCGTTGTCGTACTCCTCGTATTTATCGTAGAGGAACACTAGCTCCGCCCACAGGTGAGACTGCTCGGCTGCACGCAGGACCTGGCAGGAACGCAAGAGGCACTCGTGTTACCGCAAAACCCTTTTCGTTAGCTTGCTAAAGCATTTACACTAGCTTGCTAAAAAACATTTACACTAGTTTGCTAAACCCCTTTCCCATTAGCTTGCTAAACCCCCTTTCCATTAGCTTGCCAAAACCCCTTTCCATTAGCTTGCTAAAACCCCTTTCCATTAGCTTGCTAAAACCTTTTATATTCACAGCTTTTATCTGTCAATGGTAGAACAGGTCCTGCACCAGTTGCCATAAGCAACCAATATTCTGTTAGGATACTGACAGCAGCATGTCATCAGGACTAACGTAGCTATAGAGCGTAACAGTGTGGTTTCGGAAGTAAATTTTATTTATTTTCTTCATTGACCTTTCGGAAAATCCTTATACAACACGTTTTAAGCTTGGAAGCAAGCCAAACAGCTAAGGGGGTTGTGAATTAATGGTATATGCTCCAGTAGAAGCCACAAGTCCATATGATATCAACCTTGTTTTTAAGATAAACATGACTTATTCACGAATAACCATGTCACGGATAACTACTACAGTACCCACAATCCTAAAGTGTAACAGCGACGTCTCTGATTGGTGGACCTTAGCTTTATTTGGCACTTGAGACAGTTTGGAACATTGTGAAGTTTGGTGCTCTTTGTTACCATGGAAATGTTTTAAACCCCGCTAAGTCATGTTGACTAATGAGTACTGCTAGCGGTGAAAAGTAAAAAATATTTTACTTATAGGCGCCTTTCAAAGCACCCATTGCAAAGATATCAGCTATTTCAAAACAGGTAATTTTGAAACACCCTAGGGGCCTAAGCACCTACACAGTTTAAAGACAATAAAAAAAATAAAAAGATTATTTGTTTATTTCTTTTTAAATGTTTATCCACACACACTGATGGAGACAGACAGACTAACGAAAGCTAAGAAAATATTAATCAGTGTTATCCACAATACGTGTTATTGTATATTACTGTACTCACACAGACATCTGGTCTACCCAAGTGGCAACCATCACATCTGAGTTTTGAAGCCAATGCAGCTTCTATGGCTTAAGATGCAATTCTGTACAGGCCACCAGAGGGCGGGCTTCAAAACAGAGCAAAAAAAAAAAAGCCTCCAAATGAATGGAGGTCTATGGGAAAGACAGCCAACTTCTCTCGAGATACAAAATAAATACATGTTTTCCATAAAAGGCTACGGTCTCAGTAGCTGATTGTATGTAAATTAATAAACGAGACAGACCCAAATATGGAAATGATCGTCCTCATTACGATGAGATCAAATATATTGATTTGATTGGTCGAATAGAATGCATAGATTGCTCAAGGCATCAAAGTACATCAACCTGTCATCACATGACCGTGTAAATCAAATGAGAGAGGCTTGCAAGAAAATACATCTCCTGGCACTGCTGAAGCATATCACACACACACACACACACAACAGTCGGGGGACTATACCTTGGGGATGTTGACTCGGGACCAGAAGAGCTCCAGGTGCTCCCTCATCTTCTGGGGCTTGAACTTGGAGTAGAGGATGGCCAGCTCAGTGAACATGCCCATGTGGGCCCTCTCCAGCCCCAGGGCCGCCTCCAGCAGGGCGATCAGCTCCTCGTAGTGGCCCTGGTCCTGGTAGTAGCCGATCAGCTCCTCCAGCTCGTCCGCGTGGATCACGATGTGGAGGCCGCAGATCTGGGCCAGGCGGAACTCCTCGCCGTCCACGCATGCAAAGCACACCTGGGAGACGCAGCGAGGGCGAGAGAGAGAGAGGCAGCTTCACGTAAACACACACACACACACACACACACACACACACACACACACGTGTATGCATGTGCATGTGGCTGAGGTGTGCACACACTAAGGGTGTGTGTGTGTCTGTGTGTATGTGCATGTAGCTGAGGTGTGCACACCAGCGTTTCCGTTTTACGGTAATTTACCGGACTTTGAATGGAAAAATCTGTCAAAGTCCGGTAAATTTTAACATCTCTGGATGGATGGTCAATATCCATCCATCCATCTTCCTCCGCTTATCCGGAGTCTGCACCTCTCTTCGGTCAATATGTCCGGTGAGAATAATTCCCTCTAAGCACAATTTTAATACAATTTTATACATTTGCTAATATCATATTTAATACATATTATGTCTACAAATCTTTCAATGACATAGGGTATTTTATGCGAAACGAAACATCCATCCATCTTCTGCCGCTTATCCGGTCGGGTCGCGGGGAGCCACATTAGCAAGCTCTGACTGGTGGATCCCAAGTCGTTCCAAGGACCTAGTCCTAGGTCTTCACCAAGGTCTCCTCCCAGAGGAACGTGCCAGGAACACCTCCCTAGGGAGGCGCCCAGGGGGCATCCTTACTAGATGCCCGTACCACCTCAACTGGCTCCTTTTGATGCAAAGGAGCAGTGGCTCTACTCTCAGTTCCTCACGGATAGCTGAGCTTCTAGATATCCTGGCCATGAATATCACAAACAGGATTGGTGATGACGCGGAGACCAACCCCCCCACCAAGTGCTACCACACTTAATAGTATTGCAGCAGTGGTTGTCCTGATACGCGACAGTCAGAGATCAATACCGTATCAAGAGAATGATATACGATAAATGCTTCGCTAGAATGTTGTGTTGATTTAGCTTACTGTAGGTCACCTCAGCAATCCTTGATAGACCAACGCCTACTGGCTTGAGGAAAGTGTGTGTCTTGTTGTGAGTTTTAGTTAGTTATCGTTTTTTTGTAATGCCTCGTTTTTATTTTTTATTTCAGTTAACGACAATGTTTTTTTCCCCCACCTAGTTTTCGTTATTTCGTTCGTTTTTGTTTACGCTACGCGTGTGCGTGCATATGGCTGAGGTGTGCACACCAAGAGTATGTGTGTGTGCGTGCATGCGTGCACCATACCTCCTTCCAGGTGCGGGTGCTGTTGGCCTTCCTGCTGCTGTCCACGGCCGCCTGGTACTCCCCCAAGTGCACCAGTGTGGAGGCCAGCCGGGCGAAGTTGGACACGCTGTTGTACAGCAGCTTGGCCGCGTCGTACATGGCCTCCTCGTAGCACCTGTCGCCCACCTGGGGCGCCACACGCAGGGACAGGTCATATAGTGTTTCTGACTCAAGGACAGGATATCCTCCTCCTTCATGCCAACTTTGAAGCAAAGACATAATTTAATACAGTACGTAGCACGTATGTGATATGGGGCACATGCCCCGTGTTCACACGGACGACAAATGAGGGACTTATGGGCGTTCCTCGCTCCTGGTTACTTATTGGTTGGAACATTTGTTTCAGCAAATCGTGATGCATTCCCTTCACTCCCACTGGTAGTCGCATTGCTCAGTTTATGCATAAAACAATAGTACTCTAGTCCAGTGGTTCTCAAACTGTGGGTCGGGCCCCCCGGGGGAGTCGTGAGACACAGATGAGGGGGGTCACAAGATGATTTTCAGAAATTAAATAACATTTTAACATGATTCAAATTTTATAGTTTAGACGCCATTATTAGTAGTTAAAAAAAAAATAAAAGAAAATTAAAATACTATCAAATAATAATATGGCTGTTCTGCTTCTGCCACCTCTGGGGATAGCGGGGGTCGTGAGTCTCTGGCACTTGTGTTGGAGGGTGCTGAAAAGTTTGAGAATCCCTGCGAGTCTAGCCTATGTCCACCCTGCCTAGTTGACTTGCAATCTCTGGTCACTGTGAATCGCCAGCTCTTATCGAAAGTAGTACCGGTTCACCGGTTCGGTAATTTTCTACTGCATGAACCACACCCCTGTAGAATCTCTTTTCAGGGACATTTTAGTGGGTGAAAGAACCACTAACACAATGGTAGGTACTCAAGGAAAAACTGCTGTTGTTAATGACATGTTTTCACCTGCTGTATGTGAGCGTTGTTGGGCCCGCTGACAAACTCCTCCAGCTCAGCCAAGCGGCTGGTTTTAGCTAGCGCGAAGATCAGCTCCGTCTCTACATACGTCTCCCTGGCCTTCTTACGAGCCATCTGGAGGAACTTCACCAGGTCTTCCCAGTTATCTGCAAGTTCAACGCAGCAGCAAAGGCAACAATCCATCAGTCACTCACACAGTACCGCCATGCAACCAACAGCAACCACTGAAGTGTGCACTACGTTCACGCTGCAAGGCGTAATTCTTACCGTTCTTGCTAGCAGCACTGACCACCTCCATGTATGCAGAGGGGTCAGCAGCTTTGATGTAGGAGTCGATGGCCTCTTTCACCAGGTCCTTCTGGAGCTGAGCTCTGGCCAACTGGCTCCACACTGCCGGCTCATTACAGCGCTCAGCAAACTCATAGGCCCGGTCCAAGTTCCCTATGTGTTCTATCAATACCTGGAGAAGTATATGAACAAACCAACTTATATGAACAAAAACATTATATATCACACACACACACAAATGGATGAGACAGTCTAAACAACTAGACCTGACTATGTCAAGCATAATGCGACATGCTACCTGTATAGCAGAGGTGTTCACGTCGAACTTCTTGAAAATGGCAAAAGCCTCTTCAAAGAGCTCATTGCTGATAGCGATGTTAGCAATGTCGGGAGCGTCGTAGTTGTCCAGCCTGTTAATGTACTCCATTACCCGGGTACGGTCTGCTTTGATGGCCGTCAGAATCAGCAGATTCTGGAGGTTTCTGAAAAGAAAACAGAAGGACGGAAGGAATTCATAAATAAATACAGAAATAAACAAACAAACACTGATAATGAAACAACGGAAATAAAGATGTTATGTTTTAAAAGTGAAGGATTGAAATACCAGCTAATGCACTTTAACAATGAGCGTTGCAGATGTCTGAAACATAAGAGTCCCTGGTGATGAATGTGACCATCAGGGGGGCCAGCCATTACCTGTGTTCGCTGAACACCGAGTTATCCAGTACAATCTTCTCCAGCAACTCAATGAGCTCGTTGGGCAGGTCTGCCGTCATGAAGGCCTTCACGGTGATGGACACCTCCTCTGGATCCTGGGTCTCCGACAGGGCGGTCTGCACCACCTGAGAGCATACGTGCAGGTAAGGGGTCGGTTCTAACATGAACACTAGTATCGGTAGTAGCCTCCGCCTCTTCCGTCTTCACTACATTATGTCTCATAAGCAACTCGTGCTGAACGTCTTAAGACATACAATCTTGTAAGTGGATTTTCATTGGCTGTTAGCCCTGTCCCTCACAAGTCTGTATGCGTAATTCCGGCACAACGATAGTACATTGCTTTATTGAGCAATTTCAATCTTCCCATTTATTTTAAGCAGTAACCGTAGCCTACTTAAGACATAGAAGGGCCTACATTTGATAATGCAAGCACTAGGCTACTAGATTTTGGTGTCAGTGTTGTGGTTCGCTCTTTACTAGCCGTCAGTTATAGTCCCGCATTGTGTTGTCCGCGCATACTCAGAAGGTACCTGAAAGAGCGTCACAATCACAAGACAGAAATGGTAATTGGGCTGTCCCTAGAAGACGCCTTGGCTCTGCGAGACTACTGCAATAGGAACATGGCGAGGGCCGTGGCACAAGGTTTCACCTGGTCGATGAGCTGTCTCCTGAAGGGGTTGTTCTCCTCCAGAACGGTCGCCCACAGCTCTGGATCTTTCCGCCGTACGAGGTAGCGAGCTTCGCTCTTGAACAACGAGTTCTCATTGCACACCTAGTTCAGAGGGGATTCATGACGGTGTTCAGTCTCCAGAAGGACTTTCGTCTAGCCTTAGTTTTGAGTTCTGACTTTGAAACTGAAGCTGAAGGACCTGTCCGTAACATCCACTCACAGTACAGTCTATAACAGGGCTATTCAATTACAAATTCAGGTGGGCCAGATTTTAACAAGTGAAACTGTAGGTGGGCCGCATATTTCCGGCAATTATTTACGTGAGCGTCTACGAGAGTGAGACAACGAGAGCATACACCATCAGCTTGGTTAATGTTCAATGTGTCAAGTCAATGGAGAAGGTTTTCTATAGAATTATAGGAATGCCGCTTATTCCAAGTCTCACATGGCCTTATGCACAACAAAATAAAAGCCATGCCCACATGCACCCAGTTTGCAATGCGTTTTTCTACAACTGAAATTACATTTGTTAGACATTTGTAAAGACAAAAACGTTGGGTAGACTATTGGCACCAAATTGCAGGTATTCCTACCGGTATGGGTTCAAATGTGACTAGTACCATACCCGACCCTTATCTTCACTAACAGGAGCTACGGGTGCTATGTGCACATATGTTACTTCATTACGTTGATTACTACTACATTATATTTACAAACAGGCTATGTCATGATGTCTTGGCTGTAGAACAGTTAATAATAACTAATTTACAGTAATATATTGACTTGATTCGTATAGTAGTTATACAGTATTTTCAGCTGCAATTCCCTCATGGGCCACATGGGGGCAGTTGGTGGGCCAATTGAATAGGCCTGGTCGATAACATACAACAGTCTATCTATCAAACAAACTACACAATTCACAGAAGAAGAAGAAGAGCAGGAAGAAAGTTAGTAACACAACACAAGCATCCTGCTCCTTTCAGGCTTACTTCAATGCAATCGACTAAAATCGTATTATTTAGCAAACTTATCCCTGCACCTTGATCAGGTCCAGGTCACATTGACCTCTCTCGTAAGCCACACAGGCCAGATGAGGGTCTCTCTTCTCACAGTAGCGTCCCACAACAGCGCTGTCGTAGAACGGATTCTCCTTCAGGAAGCGTTCGGGGCTGTTGTTGCTGTCAATGTAGATCTTGGCCAAAGCATTGTGGGTAGCCGGCTCCTCGCACCCTTCATGGATACGAGACTCCAGCCATGGCAATAAGAGTTTTAACCTGAGCGGTTAAGAGCAAAGTCATCAAATTTACAGAAAAAAAGGGAAGGTCACCATTTGCATATGTGGTGTAAACAAAAGGTGCGTTTAAATTTGGCAGACTGAGGCAAATATTTGTTGGTGGCAAATGCATTTTGAACATGACATTTGAATATTTTGTGTAGGCATTCCAGATTGTTATATTTCAACTGACACCCAGCATCCATATGTGTTCACTGAGAACTACCTCCTCAGACCGTTCGCATGTGCTCGTACATGTTAGCAGCAAATTCTGAGCAAACGGAAAAACTGTTTGAATATGATTGCAAACATTCTTAATTGTTGAAACAACCACAGTATTTCAGAATGTTTCTATCTGACACTCCAAAAGTGCATGCCTCTCCCACACCTAAAGCCCAGGCACAGGCCCAGGCACGCGATTCACTAGTCTCCAGTTACTTCGTAGCTCAATTAAAGTTGGTCGCTAGTGGACGTCCCAGGCTCTGGGTACCTAGGAATCCTTCTTGTACATTAGCTTACCCCCCCCGATATGTTTCCTTCATCTGGACATGCAAGCCTGAGCATGTGGGAGATGTGTCTTTGTGTTTCTTACAATGCATCATTACAAACTGAATAGAAAACATATAGGCCTACATATAATTGTCTATACACCAAACCGCAGTCTTCTCTTTTTTATTGGCTCAATAGTGTGTGTACAGATGTGAGAGACAGTGCCTCTGTTCTATGTTATTTGTGACCTTTAGTGTGAGCTATGAAAAGAATGTGTGGATATTAACATTTGGTCACATAAGCCAGATGTCATATTTGGACAGTGGACAGCGTGTCATTTTCTTTGAAGCTCTGGTGTGCTGTGAATTCACAAATACCAGGACATTAGGAATTAGCTCTCACTTGAAAACCGTCATATATTTTTTCTAGAGTGTTTTTAGCATGGAGGACCTCAGTATAAAGGATCAGTGTGTTTTGTCCCATGATGTGTGGAGCACATCTGGGGAGACCTCAGATGCAACTGTCAGTCAAAACTTACCGGTTCCTCTTCTCCACCTCGTCCACCAACTCATCAGTTGAGAACTGGCCTCGGACCACCATGATGAGGTTCTTAATGACATCCTCGGCACAGTCCACATCCAACAGGCCTCCTATAACAACTGGTAAACGACTAGGGTTCACCTGGAGATGCATGGAAAGACATATGTTGACCAGTCAACAACAACAAAATCATTACATTCATTCAGTTACAGTTAAAGTCAAAACAAAAACAGCCTTAAACTAAATACCGAAGGTAATCACAACATTTTCTGGATCATACCTTCTGTACGTAGATCTCGATGTACTTCTGCAGACTGTTGCGGTAGAGGTAGAGCACCAGGTCGTGGACGAAGTCGAAGCGATCACACACGATGATGAGGGGGAGCTGGTCTGTGAGCTTCGCCTCCTGATTGATTGGTCAACAGAAAAGCGAGCGGTCATGCTGACGACAATGACGCCTCACCCGCAGTAGAGTTGCTGAAACGCTGAACACACATGCAGTGTTTGTACCTTGAGGAAGTTCTTAACCCTTTCTGGGTCGTAGCAGTTGCTCTCTCTGCAGATCCTCTCCACCTCCTTGATCTGACCCGTCTTACAGGCAGCCTGGATGTACTTGAAGTGAACGTCAGGCTCCTGGCTGAAGTTCACAATGGATCCCAGGAAGTAGAACAAGCCTTGGGATAGAGAACAGGAAGGACATGATGGATGATTGATGTACAGTAGGGCTGGTTGGTCCTAGCCTTGCAAGACCACCCTTTAGATTTGAGCTAGCAAGTTAGCTAGCGTTCTCGAGAATGACCGAAGCTGCCTAATAATGCAATAACGGGTGTTTTCTGGACATCCGAGGGGGCTCCCAATAACCCCCCC
>JAOEGT010000024.1:390109-401236 GCA_025447795.1 Speoplatyrhinus poulsoni
TCCAGACAACACAGCCCTCAGGTTCATAGGGGCACCCAAACCTCTCCACCACGATAAGGTGATGGTTCCCGGAGAGTTATAGATATAGAGAGCTAGTTATCTTATCTTACAAAGTGGAGATGGTGGTTGCATGATACCTGTGGAGTAGCCTATGCTAGCTACAACAATGATATCTATCTCTACATGGATAATGCCCAGGCCAGCAGTAAAAATAAAAAAATAAACATTTTGAATAAAAAAAAAAAAAAAAGTTACCCCTGAATACGACCTTAAGAAATATTGTAAAAATTAGGCTACACATGTTATCCTCTTTAGTTTTCCAAATTGTCGGTTATTTATTAAAAATGTCTCTAAATATTTTAGGTTGCAAACAACTACTATTTTCTGTGTAAAGGGTATAGTGGGAATAATTACGTGGTTAGCAGACAATAACCACCCCCCCTTGTTTACATAGCTGGACTGGTACTATGTTAGCATAGAGCGCATGTAGGGCTGGCCCCAAATATTCGATTATTCGGGTATTCGTTTGTTAGGTATGTATTCGATTTAAATATTTGGATTCGAGTATTCATTTTTTTCACATTATGCATGCATGTTTTCCCATTAATCCCTACTGTCTCCATATAAACCCACATGTTAAAATGTAACTGCCTGCCCTACACTGTGTCATCAACACAATTGATTGTAATTGGCTCTGTTTGTAAGAAGAGAGCGAGGCTATTCATTCAACGCACACTCTTATTAGGTAATACAGGAGCAATCAAATATTATTTCTGTTATACTTCTTAATTATAGTTGAATATTTTTAATGGTGTTTCTGAAAGAGTATTCGAATACTAGTTCGGAAATACCATTAAGTATTCAAAACCTGTAAAATGGTATTCGGAACAGCCCTAAGCGCATGTAATTTGTTCTTGTTGAAAACTGAAAACCTGATGCACTTAGCGTGACATCAAGTGGCAGAAAGTCCTACAGACAAAATGTATTTTTTTTTTAAAAGAAGGGGGGGGGAAAGAAATATATGGAAACAGATATGAACTGAACAGAGGCTCAAAAACAGTGGATTTAGTCAACGGTTCGTTACACCCATACATGTAACTGATTCAGTGACGACAGAGCGTCCGATGCAATGCCATAGTCGGTTGGTCGCTTGCTATCGCGTTGAGTTAGGACACGGTGTAAGCCTTAAATTAAACGTTTTCTGATTGAAAATGGAACTCGGGGCAGGAATACTAACTGCTCCGATTAAACAGTCACGACATCATGAAGCATTAAGCAGCGTGCGCTCACCTTGCCAGTGGTGTTTGTAGTCACAGGTTCTAGAGAGGGCGATCATGGATGCAGTAAGCAAAGGGACAAGAAAGGCACACAGTCTCCAAGCCTTGCCGCGGCCCCCTGTGTTGAAGCACCGAAGTTTGCCTCCTATGTACAGCGATGTGAAGCCCAAGCCTGCAAACGCAACTGTGAGGGGTAAAGAAGAGTCGAGAGAAATCAAATGAGGTTTGTTTAGACATGGAGAAATAATAATACACTTGAAAGGTGTCCTGAAATTAAAACACTTACGGCCCCCGATATACTTGCTTATGTGGAACGCGTGCACGTAGACAAGCGGCTGCGTCGCAAAAGGAATTGTTCATACATTTGCCTGCGTATCTTGCGTGTGCTTGGAGGATTTAAAATATATCCAGTAGGGGGCAGATCAGGGCCGAATCATCCCTGGCTGAAACCGGAATATTTTCCTTTACTACCTTCGAATTTCCACAACAACCAACATGTCAAAATGTGGAGCGGCATGGAGATATAAAGATGTTGGGTTATTATAAACTAGCTCGTTTCCGCCATTGTTGTTCTTTGTTTAGAAACTGCTGTTGATCTGCCTGTCCGATCCTGATACTGCCCACACGTTCATGTGCTGTATTGCATCATGCGTACGCATAGCGTTCATTTCTGAGGATGCACACTACACTCCAAAGGAACGCAGGATACGCGCCCGATACGCCTGGTAGCCATCTTGCGTATGCGCAGGCATAATTAAAAGCAAGTATATCGCGGGCTTTAAGGACACCATACATTGTACATAGACAAATATAAAGATCTATATAAAACATTTGGTATAATACAGTTTGGGACTTGTAACTAAGGCAGGAACATAACATATAGAAACAATATACAATTAAAAAGATGTGTGAAGTATATACAAAATAAACCAATAATACATGCTTATTGGAAGGGCAGGGGAGAAAAGTGAGAGTGGAACAGAAGGTCAAATGCTAAAGGCAACCCTGAAGAGATGAGTCTTGAGAAGTTTAGCAAAAGAGTAAGATGACATAATGACTGCACTGGAATAAGAAGACCAGAAAATGTATAACGGTAAATGTATGCATACAGTTTTCACACACACATTCACACACACATTCATATGCCGATGGTGACTGCTGCCACGCGAGGTGCGACCAACCACCGGGAGAAGTTAGGATTAGATGTCTTGCTCAAGGACACCTCGACACTCGGCGAGGAGTTAGCCGGGATCAAGCCAGCGACTTTTGGATCATCTGTCGCCCCCCAAGCGAGAGTGACAGAAAAAGGCCACAAAACAAAAAACTAATTATTGAGTGGAAATTAGACTAGTCAATGTAATTAATGTAAATAACTTAATTTAATTGACTCATGTCAATATAACTGGTCCATGTTGTGGCTATAATAAAAAGTAAACCCATGGAATTTCCATAAATCACGTTAAACTGAATTTGTGATTAGCTCTGAAAGAATCCAAAATACATTAAAATGTTAACAGTAAAAAAACTAAAAGTCTAATTTGGTAAGAGATGAGTTAGGCTAGTTTAATGCCATTAAGGCCATGATATACTTGCTTTTAACTCTGCATACGCAAGATGGCTACCGCGCGTATCCTGCGTTCCTTTGGAGCGTAGGTTGCGCGCGTACTCAGAAATGAGCCTTACACATACTCAAGATGCAATACAGCACATGAACGTGGGGGGCAGTATATCAGGATCGGACGGACTGGTCAGACGCAGCAGTCTCTGAACAAAGGAGAACAACAATGGCGGGAAGTTTCTAAGAAAGTTAAGTAGAGCTAGTTCGTAATTACCAACATCTATATGATGTCTCCATGCCGCTCCACAGTGAAAAATATGCCTGCCTGAAAAGCTGGCGTGAGAATGCCAACACTTAAAAACCAACATGGAAATTTGGGATGATTCGGCTCTGATATGCCCTCTAGTGGACACTTAAAATCTTCCAAGCATACTCAAAGTACACAGGCAAGTATGTGAACAATGCCGCATCACAGTCGCTTGTCTACGCTGCCTCCCTTACAGTCAAATAAACCCTCACAATAAATACACTGCTACTTACAGGAGGAGTGTCCACTTGGGAAGCTCTTCCTGCCTTCGATAACGACATCTGGATCCCCACTGCAGCGTATCTCCATGTTCATCTGTCCATCTGGGAAACAGCGGTAGAAGAAGTCTGGTCGCGGCCTAAAGCAGGAGAAGTTGCATTAAGAACGCAGGTGTGTCTTTACAGCTCATAGAGTGAAAAGCATAGCACAGCAAAGCATAGACTTCTTTATAAAACAACTCACCGACCAACCACTAGCTTAATGGCATTGGTGAACACTCCATTAAGCACCAAAGTCAGGGTGGCAGCTGTAGAACAGGGCAATACACAGTTAATCTTATCTATCTTCTACGTACGCTGTCCACCTATTTTACTCTGCGATGCTCTGTAACACAATGACCCATACTGTTGTGTTCTGTCTATGTGTGCGTTGTTTCAGCGCTTGCTTAAGTTAACATATCATTGACTCTCCCGTGCAGCAGTTGTTTCAGTGAAGTATAATATAGTTTAATGTGTTTTACATTATATTGAAACCAACCAAGCACTTGCTTACCGAGCAAAGCTTCCTTCAGATCTCCCCGATCCACTTTCATCAGGAATGTAAAAAGCAGGATGACCATCACTGGCACGAAACACGCAACACTCTGAATGAATAAAGGACAGAGACCAGACTAGAATGCATAGTGGGACATTGGACTGCGCAATTAATCACATTTTTATTGTGCTTTCGTTTAGCACATTACATTTTGCAAGTAAACTCTTATTTTGTGCGTTCTGAATGACACGCTAATGGCTGTATTACTGTATATTGACAGAGTAATACACAGACTAGAACAACACTCACAAACATGAGAGAAGTAGGCACGTGATCCTTCTCCACACGATGAAATTTGTACAACCACATCTCCTCCGCCTGGATTTCACGGATGAACGGAGAAAGCTGCTCTGTTATCCTGAGGAAGATTACATGCCCACAACATTTACAAAATCAGCTCAACACTGTGATATTGAAATACTAGATAAACACCACACATACTCACAGGAAAATAACCAGAAGCACCAATCGAACAGAAACTTCTGAAAGGAATGCATGCAGGAGCCTCCTCTTCATTTTGTTACTAATGTTAACTTCAGTAACACTCAAACATTTTATCCACCAGAAAATCCTAGATTAGGAGAAAATAAAACGTATCTGTGTTAGTGCTCACATATTGTCTTTCATAACTATTGAACAAATATTGGGAAATGAATCAGGTCTAAACAGGAGAGACCACTCAACATTAGCAGTACAGGTAAAAGTATCCTCCAAGTTACCAGATACTTTGAAGTTACTGTTTGCTACCGGTACTGTACACTACCGGTAGTGTAATTTCTATCGCTAATAAAACACCCGCATTTCAGACAAAGGATAACACGACGATGCAGTCAGTCTTCATTTAAATTTTAGCATTGCTGTTTTAAATTAATTGTTACCATTAAACAGAGCAAAATGACAACGACGTTAACTGTGTACAGTAGTTAAATCAAACGAAGGCGTAAAACACGTCAGCGTTCAGAAGATTAGCATGCTAGCAACATCTGTCAAACAACATCTGGCGTGGGTTCATTTCCGCAAATGATAATCTGATGCGTTTGTGACTGATACCAACATAAATTTAGACGTTTATGTCTTTCCCAACATATTAGAGGTTTAACCTGGATTACGCCTGGAATATACTCTTAAAGATGTACACACGCTGTGATGATGACAATCGACCAGGATGCCACGGTGGACGAAACCATAGGTGAAACCATTAATGCAAAAAAGAAAATAATGGCACAGTCACTTCTGGTTCTTTGTCTTCAAAATAAAAGCTATATACCGACAATATGAAGATATATCCAGATATTTATAATATGCTCTTACTATTTTTGGTGTTACATATTTAGGAAATTATATAGGTGCTAATTCCAAATGTTAAATAATATATTATTTATATAATACATAATCAGTTTCTAATCAGCTAGAAGTAGATTGATAATTTACATTTCCTTTTAAAATACACTGGCAGTTGATTTTTAATTCTTGTAACACCTGGTAACGTGACCATAGAATTATAATAACGTCACACTACGCCTACTATATAAACCACAATGACAAAAATAGTGTAGGCTAATCATTATAGAGCTTGCAAAAAAGTTTATTCTAACAAAACAATACACTACAAACCACAACGTATTTGAGGTGGTACATCCCGTTCCCAATAAGACCCACCCATAGGTCCTGATGAGCTCACATCAGTTCTGTGGCTCATTGCTGGTTTTAATAATAGAATATAAAAAGAAAATGTAATAAAATCAATTTTTTTTTCTTTATTAAAGTGCCCAGTTATATATGTCTAATACCACTAGATGCCGCAAATGATAATTTCAATACATATTTAAAAAAGGGTACATAATAACTACAATGGTTTCACTGAGACAGCTTTATTAAAGTCAAACTTCAGGCATGTCTGAACTCCTCAAACTCAACGTCAGAATGAAAAGACAGAATCAACAGTCTCAAATTAAGAGTCATGTACAAAAAGAGTATCGTCCCAACAGTCACATTTAGAAGCAGAATTGTACAGGCAATAGCACGCCACAGAAACAGATCCTATGCAAGTTCAATGCAAACTATTTACAAGTCTTCAACAATATGCAATGCACAGGTTGATCAGTAATCAACACAGCATGTGTTCATCCACTGTTTAATTGAAGCGACACCGAGATAGATATGACCCCAGTTAGATTTACTGTTAGCAACTGTACTACATGTAAAAAGGAGATGATTGCTTGTTAAACAGATTTTTTTTTTTTTTTTTTCTTCTTTTCACAACACAAGCTCTCCTCCGACAACATGTCAATAAAAGAAATGAATAAAAACGTAATGACAGTCAGTAACACTGCACAAAAACCAAAAGACATCACAGTAAACTGAAACATACCATCCTGACACGGGGGGCTGTTTAAATGTACGTGTAAAAATGTTTTGCAAAAATTCAAGACACTTAGAAAAATACATCTCTTCAAGCTTGTGAGGTCCCTCTGAATAGGAATCAAACTAATCTCAAACTCTTCTCAAACTCTTCTTAAACGTGGCCACGACACAAAAAATGAACTAGCAAAACAGACAAGTTACTTTACATACCATAGTAAGTGAATAAAATGACAGCACATACTGAGACATTAAATTAGGCATACACAATACGGTTTCTCTAACAGCAGAAAAGGGTAGATGAGTATTGATTTTAAGTTAAGTTTTAAGTGTGACTGGCACAAAGTTATTCACGTTCAAGTTGTCTGGAGGTGCAAAAATAAAGGCGGTTCGGTAATGCAGAATCTCTGTGCAATATGAAAAAGATAGCCCATTTGACTTTCAGATGAAAGACAAATTCCTTAATAAACCAAAATGGTTTAAGCCAGTGTCTCTGATTGGTCATGTTGGGAACACTTAAGGAAATGTTTGAGACATAATATAGTATTACAAGCAAATAAGTCCGCATCAACATGGCCTGATACCTACCTAACATGAAATATGTAGATAGTCTACTTATGTGAGTACTGTCATTAAAATGTAACACATAAATAAATAAAAGCCGCACAAAATAGTTTTTTTTCAAGTTTAGACTGTTAAAAGCAAACATATAAAGGTTAGTAGGTTGTCTTGTAATTGTACTCACACCGTTAGACACGTCACTTTAAACAAAAGCATCTGACAAGTGATCCAATTGCGAAGTTGCCATGATTTGCCAAGCTTTGGAAAATAGCAAGAAAACAAATTGATTATCGATGTTAGTATTAGGTCAGCACACTTTAGATGAAATATTAAGTTAACTGGATAACAGCACCAATTAACCCCGTTTTAAGATAGCTGAATTATGACTGGGAGCCTTTTGAGGATGGAAAACAAGTACAGAGATTTAGCAAAGGTGCACAGGTTTAGGAATGATGGTAAATATGTTTTCTTATTTTAATACTCCATGCTGAAACTTAAAACTGCTCTGATTAACAAACTGGTATATCCAAATATTTTTCTTTAACACCAATAACAATGAGCAGCTGCTGTTACAATGTGGAATCATTACACTCATAGAAAAACAAAACAAATGCAATGACTACATAGAAATAAAGTATTTAAAAGTGTCCATATATCCCCAATAGTCTGTTTCGCCTATACAGTAAAGAGGGAGACGACCTTTTAAAACAGAACTCTACGATATAAAATATGGCGGAATAAATACAAAAACTTGGATTTGACAGATGAGTGATTAAAAACACTGTACATAGGTAACATTATCTTTACAATATATATCGTGTTTCCTACGGATACAAAACCTAGTTGTGAAGATGCTCTCAAGGTCTTTGAAGTCAGGTAATGAAGGAAAGAAGACAAGTCAAGGTTAGCAGTGAATTGTGTTCACCATACCTTGGGTGACCTACAGTATAATGGTAAAAGAGGCTCTCCTGCGAAGTTGGCAGTCATTCAACAACAGTATTAGGACACATTTCCCAGAACCAAATGAACCACTGAATCAAATGTTCCTTTTTTTTTTATCTTTTGGACCAAGAGATACAACAGTTTCAATTAACCGTTAGTACAGAAGAGGTATCCATTTTTAACATGTACACTTGCACATTTTATATACATTTCTGTGTATGTATGACCTATCTAAGTGGTGTAGCATTAAGTCATGTCAAAGTGCTTCAGAAATGTTTGGCCCAAAAAAAAAAACGTACGGAAATAAACAAAGCATTACTAGTCAAAGTACACAATGTTACTGAAAGTAACTGCATGGAGCAGTAGTGACTACTGTACAACAGCGTCTTGGTGAGCAGATCCTTTAAGGCCAACAAACAATACTTGAGACAGCGCCGGTGATTATAAACCAGGCCTCACGCTCTATGCTGGTCATGTCAACTTGTAAAGTAATTGTTGAGGAAAATGCATAACTGTAAATCTTGCCCAGGTATGGGGGGGTTGAAAATGTTTGTCTTCTTGTTAAAAAGAAAAGGCATATAGATCTTCGTTCTTACTGGAACAATCGGAGAGGCAACTCCGCTATGGACACGGCTAGGTCCGTTTTTCTTCGGAACAATAATATGTGCCAGTTATGTACACACTGATCATTCATTCTGGCAATATGAAAATCACAAGTACTTTTGTAATGTCTGTTACACTATATACCATTCTATTCACCTCAATAAGACCATTTTCACAAGGTATTGTGTAATGCTCAACAGCTAATCAAAAACAAACAGACATAATACACCACTCACCGAGATGAAGTGAGAGTATCGGCATGTAAACATTAACAAACATAGATACTGTATATAATAATATTCATCATTTATACTCTCTGGGATATTAAAACCCATGTCTAAGGAAGGTCGGAGGAATGTAGTATGGTCCTGAAAATTGCACAACTGTCTTTAATACACCCCCCCCCCCCTTCCGTTATCAAACAAGAAGAGCTCAACACTTTCCAGCTGTAGCAATGGGCTGCTGTAGAGAAATGGGGAGGGGCTGGCGTCATGCACGTGCACGCGCGTGTGTGTGTGTGTGTGACGTGCACAGCCCACGGGCAGCTAAACCACGAGGTGGGAGAGCAGTTTGACGGACAGGTTCAGGTTCACACCTCCCCTTTATTTTCCCTTCGCTCGCTCCATCCTCTCGATATTGTTCTTCAAAGCGCCGGTACTGACAAGGTATTAACACCGCTGTAAAAAAAAAAAAAAAAAAAAAAAAGTGAACTCAAAATGTGTAAAAAACAAAAAAAGTAGAACAGAGGAATACAAAATAATAAATCTGTTTTAAAATTAAATTAAAAAAATAACACAATCAGGTGGTGTCCTGGGTCCCACATTGAGTAAGGAGTGACTATAGATGAGTCTCAGCACTGGCGCTGTTTTTGGCAAAAAGGTGGAGGTGAACAGTGACCACCCCCCCTCTCCCCCCACCACAATCACACCGGTCCGACCTCGGGTCTCTGAATAGTGTTTCATAAAGCACCAGGATCCCTTGAACGGTGCTGGAGGTGGAGGTGCTGGGGGAGGGAGGTGCTGGGGTGGGGGGGAGAGGGAAGGGAAGGTGGAGGTGATGGGGGCCACAGCCGGGACGGGGTGGGGTGGTGTGGGGGGAGTCACTCTGTGGCCGGCCGGCCCCGCTCGTCCTCGGGCTCCTCTTTGACCCTGACGGGGGGGCTCAGGCTGGGGCTGGACGGCCGGGTGGAGCTGGAGCCCAGCGGGCTGAGGGGGTCGTGGGCCGAGCAGCAGGGGCGGCCCTCCAGGGCGGACGGGGCCAGGGCGCCCGCCTCGTGGTCCCGGCAGAAGGAGCGCGGGCAGAAGTCGCAGAGCGAGGAGGCGGCCGTGCCGCACACGCTGCAGTCGTGCCACGGACACTCCCATCGGCCTGCCGACACACAGCAAGGTCAGGAGTTAGGACAGGAGGAACTGTTGCTAGGCATTTATCATCTCTCCTCACAGCGGCCTGACACACCGAGGTTAGGGCAGGAGGAACTGTTGCTAGGCATTTAACATCTCTCCTCACAGCGGCCTGACACACCGAGGTTAGGACAGGAGGAACTGTTGCTAGGCATTTATCATCTCTCCTCACAGCGGCCTGACACACCGAGGTTAGGACAGGAGGAACTGTTGCTAGGCATTTTGGACACATGTTTCCTACATGAGATACAGCCAAGATGGAGGGCGGAACTATTCAAAAACGGTGGAATCAGCAATTGAGAGCGAACACACTTTCAGTAAAATTCAGTTATTATCTCTCCTCACAGTGGCCTGTCAACGCACACCGAGGTTAAGATAGAGGCGGTCTGCCAGAGCCAGAATTTACTAAAGTGTGGGACAACAGCGTTGGCTAACTGCGTCAAGAATAAGACCCGCCTACTTGACATGAGCGGTATTTTGACTGACGATGCACGATGACCAAATACATGATTCAATGAGTTAGTTGGACCTTAAACTTACACTGAGCAAATCAAAGTCACAAGTCTGGCTGTTTGCTGGTCTTTTAAATATGTTAAATAATAAAACAATAGGCTACGGTTACTGCTTAAAATAAATGCAAAAACTGAAATTAGTAGGTAAATAAAGCACTGTACAACCGGAATTAAAAATGCCGTAACAACCGCAGAGGTTAGTATAGACGGAACTACTATACACATAACACAATACTATCCTTGGCAATGTGTGCCCGATGTTTGGGGGGGGCAGAGCTTCTGAGAGAGCACCCTACGGCATTGAAGGGAGATGTGTTTTTGTTTTGATAGGATGCTCAGTTTGTAATGCCCGCAGGCAAAATGGGCTTACGGCACGCAAAGCTAACCAGACCTAAGTGAACAAGCAAATGCAAAGAGGATGAATTGTCTGCTATTATTACGCGGTTGTGCGTGTTCTTTGATAGTCCAGGGATGACTCTTAAAGCATTGACGCTAGGCTCCTGTCACGATAATAGCTTTTGATGGGCAATATATTGTCCCAGAAATAACTACAATAAACAATATTATTGTAGAATCATTTATATACTATTGTCATGTGACATGAACGGTTCGTTATGAGTGGTTAAACCAATTTCATAGCTTGGCTAAGTATTAAAAATAAACCTTGAAGAGACACACGCACACTTTTAAAAGCAAGTGGTTCATATGCCGCGAGTCCCTTCCTGCTCACACACGCATGTGTTTTTTTTTTTTTTTTTTTTTTTGGGGGGGGGGGGGGCGGGGCGTCCCTTAC
>JAOEGT010000024.1:429993-442450 GCA_025447795.1 Speoplatyrhinus poulsoni
TCTCTCTCTCTCTCTCTCTCTCTCTCTCTCTCTCTCTCTCTCTCTCTCTCTCTCTCTCTCTCTCTCTCTCTGTCTCTTTCTCATCAGAGCATGAGAAATTACCTAATGAGGATTGGGTCGCACATTTCCACAAACTCATTAACCCGCGAACGAGTGAGACTAATTGCTGCGTTTGGGTAATGTGATCTCACATCTGTTACTGCTGCCCAGGACACAGTCAGCATAGGGCTGTATCTGCTGGGCTGCGCAGCACACATAGAAAAGCTAGGATTAACAGAACACACAATTCTACCTGGGAGCAGAATGGCTCTAGGCGCATTTATGGTCTTGTATGATTTCTTTGAAAAATAAAGCTTCTATCTGTACAAGACATGCATACAGAATAAAGAACTTAAACTGATAGTGTGTGGCCTGGCCATTCACATAATCTGTAAAGTCACATTGTGATTGTGTACAGAGTTTACATTGACACATGTCAACAATAAAATGATTTGGTTCGGAAAAAAACCCGAATCATAGTATATAAAATGTTGCACAGACTATTTTTAATAAGGTCATTGGGCATAACAGCCTATATATGAGTCTGAAACACACACACACACACACACACACACACACACACACACACACACACACACACACACATTTAAATGTGAATGTACATAGATGAATAAATTACATTTTTAAAGTCTTTGACATGGGCATATGGTATTTTCAGTAATTCAGAAATTTACTGCAAACAAATTTATGTTAATAAAAAAGGTGTGAACCAACTGTTTTATATGGAATAGTAATATACTTTTGTTAATTATGATTAATCTTTTGTTTAACCCCCAAGCATTGTTACAGAAACTCCAATTATAAGTTTACAGGCAGTGGGACTGCTTATGGTAATGCCGTATCTCATCAATTACTGTCGTGTGACCATAAATTGGCCCCAGCGTTGACAACGAGATATGAGGTTAACACGCAGATTAATTTCAGATGCTGTGATTTCAGCATCAAGTTGATACTTTTAATCTTTGACACAGCCTGGGCTTTCATAATGAAAAAATATATTTACTTATTTTGGGCCTCTGTGTACATGTTTAGACATTACTTTTCTTATAAGGATAATGCGATCAAGAGTATCCATTAAATAGTTTTTCTCTATATATAGCCTAATGGGTGAGACAATTTGAATTTCATTACATAGGCCTAAACATCTTTGAATTAATGTTAGCCTACAAATAATTGAAACTCTTAATATTGTTTTGTCGGTCTTTCTGCAGTTTAAATTCAAAATACAATTTGAAAAGATTTTAAATACCCACATTATTGATTCACTGTCATATAAATATCTTATAGGCTATAATATAGTGAATTTGGTTCTAAATGTATGTTCACCACAGAAGATCTTGACTTAATCAGGTGCAGCCATACAACATTGTAGCCACTGGTAATTATTTAACAAACTCTGTATTAGTTCCTGTATTAAGATTTGGAAAATAGAGCCTGTATGTCAAATATTTTAACGGTTTGAGCTTGTTGAACTACAAGAAATAGAAAACTTAACAGTGGGAAATTAATTGAAAATTAATTTAAAAGAATTGATAATTCTGAATGTTTTTCCAGAATAGCATATATGCCTTGCTGGCGTGAATAGATAACATTAATAATATTCATTAATATCATTAATTTCATTAATATGACCATATATATATATATATGCTATTTAGGATAGCATATATTAGTGGCGATGTTTGATCGCTAAATAAACAATTGATTTTCTCACAAAGGCATTATGCCTATATGACCTATCTTGACGGTCTATGCTATTGATCTTTTGGTCAAAATAGCTTGCATTATATACTAAAATTAATCGAATTAATAGGCCTACCTATTTGTCTTAATTCAGATTTCCGTATTTTAGCCTATAGGTTTAGGGTAATCTCGCTATGGCCGTCATACTGAAAAATCTTATGCATATCTAAAAATTGCTTTGACTTGACTTTAGTCAATAGCCTATATCTATAGTATAGATCAAACAAAGTTGGAAAAGAGTACAAAATAGCCTATGAGTCGGTTCTACATGTAGGACTAAGCAGTGTATTTCTATGGCTATAGGTTATTCATGTCATGAATATGCTATACTGTGAAAATTGTCAGACTAATTTCAAGGAGTGGGAGCAATTTCTGTACGACACTGGCCACTGACCAGATTCTGTCATCATGGTCAAAGCAGTGACCGTCACATCACAGCGCTAACACCTTTACCGAAGCTGTAACCAAACGGATATCGTTACTTTCTAAATAAATGGGTCACTGAATATAGGCAAATTGACAGCCTTATAGTGTCTAAATCAAAGTGGTAACAGGCCTACGTTACACTCAATATTATATTAACATAAGCATAACCTAGTTGATTGTAATGAAGACATAACATCGTTACTTTTTCAACATTCTTGAAAATTATTTTATTCGCCATTTTAAATTGGTACAAACCCGTCATAGTGCGTTTGGATGTAAGATCAAACATTTAAGAAATGTGTCAGTAATTAGCACAGACAATAAAGTTAAAACATGTCACAAAAAGACCAGCGGGTACATAGCAAGAATGTTTTCTCTACACAAAACATCCTAAAACAGAGTAGGCCTAATGAAAGATCATCCTTCTTGGGTTTCGATTCCCGTCTCATGCAGACGAGGTCATTGTCGCCTAACAAAAGCATTTAGTTAAATTTCAGTGGTCACCATCACCTCTCTCCAAGGTTTAAATCTACGTGCACTGCGCATGCCTCGGAGACCGATAGGTCAGCCCATGTTGCATGTTGGTAGACAGCTACCAAACGTATATACCCAATCCTCACAGATTCGATTGACATAATATAACACAACTTCACCTGAACACAATAACATGTGAGTGCCTAAATACACACTCAGTGAAAACGTAAATACGATACGATTGTTTGGCTCTCAGTAATTAGGCCTAGGCTAGATCATTACAATATCACCAATAGTTGATAAAATCCTTTAGAATTAATAGAATTAATTAACCCAAGATAATCAAGTTTTCATTAATTCTTCCATCAGTTCAGTCTTTCTATGTTTGTTTTTTGTTGTTGTTGTTGTGTATGTGTGTGTGTGTGTGTGTGTGTGTGTGTGTGTGTGTGTCTGTTTTCTAGAAACGAATTTCCATTTTCGCAGATTTCAGGACTTAAGCTCGTTCCGATGTTTAGCTGTACACCCTGGACATAATAACAAAAAGGAGCCCGCGGGGATATTGAAAAGTCACTAAGTGAAACTCATGGACACTGTGTGCTCCAGTGCTTTGCGTCGAAGCGACGCGATGCTCGTCCCTCTCCACATGTCACTGTCCGGGGAGCTACACAGCTGGGGCGAGCCCGATACGTTCGTGGGCCCGGAGAGAGAAGCTGACATTCCAGGGAAAGGCGTCTGGTAGAGGTGAGACTGGAGACCGGAGCCATTAGAGGACAGGCCGTTGGAAAGGCCCATTGAGTTGGGAGGGGGCCCGGGTCCCAGACTGCATTGTGACAAAGACTGCATGTTATGCTGACGACCCAACGCCGGTGGAAGCTGCAGCTGAGAGACTCCGGGCATCCCTGTGGCCCAGCGGGAGTCGTTGGCGTGGAAGGAACACAAGCTATTCTCCATGGCGGCTGCAGCGGAGAATTGTGGCAGGCCGTGCGTGGGGAGCAACGTTCCTGGGGCACGGAACACATTTGTAGTCTTCTTCCTCTTCTTCCACTTGGCACGTCTGTTCTGGAACCAGACCTATAAACAGAAAGGTGGACTGAGAATTAACCATGGGCCAAACAGTACGAGGAAATCCTTACCCTCTACCACAATGATTTCATCACATGCATAAAGGTCAAATCAAGATATAGGCATATTTTGGAAATATAGCACCGACCACGCCACCACGACTATTATTATAAATATGAAACTATAGTTTAATCTTTATAATATCTATAGTGTAAAGCTTACTTGTCAGACGACAGAAGGCATATGTGTGTCATTAATACGTTTGATTCTAGCAGGATATTAGCGCTTTGGTGAAGGTGGTGTAACACATCATTGGACCTATCGTCACATAGCCTTTACGCTTGTATTTACAGGTGTGGCCACATTTTGTTTATTAATAACCCTTATCCGTACCCCATCTTAGGTCTAAATACACCAACCATCCAATACAACAAAGAACCCAAAAGAGAGCGGCTGTTTATTTTCACGTGGAGCTTTATAAAGATTTCATCATCTTCAGGCAAGCATGATTAATGCCGGCGCACAGCATTGAGTTGGTGCCACCATATTAAAACTGATATCTCGCTCTCATTCTGTTCAGCCATCCGTGAAACGTCGACCAAACCCATTACACTCGAGGGAAAGAAAATGCAATTTCTCATTCCATTAAAAAAAGTACAATATAGTCTTGCGTCCTATTAAGACATCGCTAATAGAGCATTTTAAGGAGCAGCGATATGTCTAGCCTTGGCACGCTCATCTCAGGCTGTGGGCTACACATAACTTTAAACCTGCATGTAAGCATGCACAATTTTAGATATGTAAAATATAATATGGTGACTAATGTTTATACTGATTGTATTACTTACATTTGGATAATTTACATTAATTTCAAATCACTGGTTAATAACCCATATAAATAAAACCGAAATTGGTTGATGTGTTTAGTTTATTAAGGCATTATGCTATACTGCTTGTCTTGCAATCCAGTGGGAAAATGTTGCCAAATTCAAAAGCCGGTTAATTAGAGGCATTAATGATTAATGCTACAAATATATTCAACAAAGATGTTAGAGATTATTTATAACTTTAAATGGGAAATTTGTTTGGGTTTGATCTTTTACTTGTTTGATACTTTTGAGGTGATATAAGTCTGGTTAAACTGTTTATATATATTTTTACATATGTTTATAAATATTTTTGTGCCAGAAAATTCCATGGTAAACAGGACAGAATAGGCATAAAGGCTATTATGCTCATGCTTCTAATTTTGGCAATGTTATTCAAATATATGTGGTGGCTGCATTCATATGTTTCATGTCGACAAATTTAATATCAATGGAATATTTACATGTATTTTTTAAACTACAACAACGTCAAATTCAGCACCTTGGACAGGGCTTACAAAGACATTTTTTTTTGGGGGGGGGGTCTAAATCTGTCAGCAACAAAATAAAACATATATGTGGCAGGCACACTCTTCAAAGTAACTTGTTCTAAAATACAATAATTGTACATTAAAAAAACAAATGTGGCAGGCACACTCTTGATAGTATCTTGACATAGTTCTCAAATACAATAATTTTACAATAGCTTACATTAAATATAGAATTACATTTTCTAATTGTCTTTAATAAATAAATATCGATGTAACATTTAAAAACTTTTTTTACCTGTACGCGAGACTCAGTGAGACCGATTCTTAGTGCAAGCTCCTCACGCATGAATATGTCAGGGTAGTGCGTTTTGGCAAAGCTGCGCTCCAGTTCGTTGAGCTGCGCAGGCGTGAAGCGCGTCCTGTGCCGCTTCTGTTTCTGCTGGTTGGCGGTCTGTCCTGAGCTCTGTTGCTGCTGTTGCTGCTGCTTCTCCTGCTCTTTACCGTTCACCGACATGCCTGTGGTGTTGGATCCGACATTGGTGATGTCGTCACCGGGTAAAAGAGTGGTTCCTTCAACAGAGTCCGGACCAGGGCCCAAGTCACCCGGATGCCCCTGATCTGGGACACCAGCCCCAAGCCGACATTTAAGAGCGTCTCGGTGTCCGAGTAACTCTGCAGCATCCTTCATCCCTGGGGAGAATATACCGTGTTTTAAGCAAACATTCGCTAACCACTAAAACCGTTAAACCTAAATGTGAGTTAGATTAATTATTTGTACTAGTTTATGACAAAACATTTCTTTACACCTTAACCAAAATCAAAAGGCATATACAAAAATTCACATTTGACAAATTGCTATAATGATTATCTGACTATGAACAATCTAGCTGTAGATACAATTTGTTAAGCAATACACATTTCATCACATAATAAGTTTAAATAATATTCTTACAGTGTAGTTTAGGGCTGGAGTTTAGCGATGACAACTCACCGAGCCGAGCATCCAGGAGGTCGGCGTGAGAAAGCATCGCGTACCGCTCCAGGGTGAAAGACGCGCCAAAAAAAACCTACAACTTTTTGCAATTTAGAAAGTATATATGGTCTAAATGAACGAAAATTCGGTTTGTGGTTAAAAAGGAGGTTCCTTGCATTATAATGTCCTTTAGAGCGACGGGGAGGCGCTTATTAGTTCAAAGAACCCATGAGCTTCCTCAAATAAGAGCCAATCAGAAACGGAGCTTGGAAATGTCAGCGACTAGACTCCCCCTTTGCACCTCCAGCTTCGCCCGAATACACGCGCACCAAGACTCACGGACACGCTCACGAACCCAAAACATGCACGAACCATTACAATTCTGTTCTGTCATCTGCATTCCGTTGTCGGATTTATTAGCTATTCATGCTCAAATTATTCCACGTTGAACAGCTAAATGCATTTGTTAAATCTCATGACAACAGTTATGCAGTCACAGGCTATAATGTATCTGCTATAGCTTAGCCTCACAGCTAAGACCACGCGTTTTTTTGTTTGAGTGAAAATGCAATAACATTAAAAGCCCTATATCTTACAAAATTCACTGTCTACAACAGTCATCACGTGATCACTGACAATACATTACCAATTCCAAAACGTCCGTTTCGCCTAATGGTTCATATTAGAGAAATATGTAAAATGTCTATCGAGAACATCAACACATGTAAAACATACAGCTCGATTAGAATATATGCCTATATTTGACCGCTGATAGAAGTAGATAGAGATATAGAATTTGGGCCTAGACCCGGTAACAACACAGAATGCTAGCTCTCATGCCGTCAATGGACCACACACTCAAAGAAGACTATAAGTCCCATTCCCGCATGGCAGGTGATTTTTGGAGACAAATAGGATAAATAAATAAATAAACGAGTACAGATGGATTTAAGGTCTGTTAGTGATCGGTTGCTTTAACTCTAATCGACTTTTCATCAACATAGGTGCAATTAAAGGTATTTAGATCAATTTAGTTCAAAACTGAATCAGGCGTGGTGGACCTACATGATTTAGCCCCTTTAGCAACACAACTAGTATTATAGGCTACAATTAACCGTACAGCCATTGATCTTGCGCTACACTCACTTCTCCAGACAGTTTTGGTTAGAGAGGGCTTATGGCAGATGTCAGCGTTAGCCTGAAAAGACCACCGCCTGGGACTAAATGGTGTCTTTGCAGCCGGACAAAGGAAGCGTCCGAGCGAAAACGCCCATCGCCCGGCCTCGTTTCCCCTTATGCAGTATACGGGTGAAGCTCATCTTGTATATACTCTAAGACAATCTGCTAAATGCTGACATGATCGACTCCTCCGGCTCCTGCAGACTACAGCATTACACTGAGGCGACGAGGTCCCGGGGAAATCATCAACATCACAGCGTCGATTCTTCAAACTTGTAAACCGCAATGGACTGTGCTGGAGTTGTAAGTGTGTGAAGGGCTTGAGCCAGGAGAGACGGTCTGTATACTTTGGACGTTTTTATTATTTTTTAAATAATTGTCAAGTGAAGATAGTTGCCCTTTACCAAATATAGGCTACATTCACAATTGACAATTGTGTATAGAAAGAAAATATATTTTTGTAAAATATTGGCTACTGTATACATGATGTGTACAAATTGTGCCACATAACAGGAAAGTCATTATTGTGTAATTGAAAATATAGTATCATCATGATATTATTAATTCGTTTTCTTTTTTCAACATATGCAAATAACATTGAGATGTTTCAAATAATCGAAATAAATGATTTGTCATTAAACATAAATGTAGCTATATAGAGTTATCAGTTTATTGTTATTGTTATAATATATAATAATAATAATAATAATAATAATAATAATAATAATATCCATAATAGTAATAATATTAATAATAATAATAATATTATTATTATTATTATTATTATTATTATTATTATTAGTAATAATAATAATAATAATAATAATAATAATAATTGTTATTATTATTATTATTATTATTATTATAGTGACATCAATATTAACCAAATCAATATCGACAATAATATTGCATACACTAATTTCTAAAGCACATTCAAATTGTCATATTAGGTAATAATTTAATGGCCTAATTGAATTCACAGTTTTGTGTATTGATATTTCAATATCTGTACTATTAAATATTTGAATCATCAACAAATACCCTGTTAGCGATTATATATTAAATAACATCTCAGCTGTCCCTTCTTCCAGGTATAAGATATTACTATAAAAAGAGGAATTCTTGAAATGGGTCTATGTCTCACTCAGCCTCCCTAACTGGACCACATCAATCTTCTCCAGTAAAAACACACTCACATACAATCCTCCCCGGGTTAATGCGGCGCATCTGAGTGCAGAACGGCTGTTTACACGCGAGAAGACACTTTTAATGGAAGCACACCAAAAACAAATGCAATTTTGTAGCGTAATTTCAAAGATCAAGAATTCCGTACCGTGTCCTACTCCTCCGCGGTTTTTTAACAATCAAACTGCGTAAAATGCATTGTTCATATAGGCCTTGCTGAATAGGTCGGTGGCTATGGCTACAGCAAACAATATAGGTTTAGTTATAAAACCCTTGACACCACAGTGCTAACTGTAAGGGATAACAAACAAATAGTAGCCAATATTGTTTGGCCCAGTATGTCGAGGCCATCTGTAGCTATTCACCCAATTAAAGAAATCTAAAGGGAAAATCGATCTTCCATCTACAGAAACGGCAGTTTAACAAATTACACTGTAGTTTCGTGCAGGTGATTTGATGACAGTTGAGGGAATAAGAAGCCGTCTAATGCGTTTGTTGCATTCAAGCCCGAGAGATAGAGAGAAAGGCGAGAGCGGAAACAGGGAAGCCTATTAGAAGCGCCCCTCTTCGGCCACCCATCCTTGCTGTACCGCCCTGTGCATCTCATGCACCAATTAGGCCCGCTGCCCTCCGCCTGGTCTCCATTACTGCGTGATCTGGTGCACAAAGCCATAATCATGGCTTCAAATAAAATAATCAGCAAAGAAGAGCGATTTCCTTAATGAGAAAGAAAACGTGGGTGTCACGGAGAAGGTGCGGTGGAGGGTCCACGTGTTGTCATATGCGCACTCACGTGTGCGTGCGTGCAAGTGGTTAGGCAGCAAATAAAACACCAACAGAAGTTTAAGAAAGGGTGATTCATTTTATGTGAATATTTTAATGTGTGGTGCTGCTTGTGATACAGTAGGCTATGCCAACGCCATTTTATCGCATCATATGTTTCTAATTTATAGTCATAAGTTATATAGTCTCTCTCATAGACCAGTAATAGCCTATCAAGATTCAACATGCGTGTATTCACATTTTTACAAAACGAATAGTTTTGTTAGTTACGACTTCTGTATTTTCCATACAAAAACTATGACAGAGGATGCTGTTTTAATTACAGTGTTCATTACAACTGAAAAGGGCATCGACGGTGCATCAAATTAATAATTAAAAACACCCAACCGGTTGTGAATGTCATCGCCTATTGATAATAAAAAGATTGGTATTGGGAAAGGTTTGTCCTTTTGTAGCCAACAGCACATTACATGATATCTTTATATCGTATGGCCTAAATGGCACCATCTCCAGAGTATGCCAGAAACACCTCCTCAAGACATTTGACCCTGGAAAGCACAAACATTAGAATCAAGTTGAAGGGACAGCACCATCTACAGGTTGAACACAGATTATTGCAATGTAGGCATCATCTCAAATTCGTGCTGGGTAAGGTCACTTACATGACAGGTGCCAGACAGCCTTATGCACAGTGAAATCATACTTTTGTAAACGTCATAGGATTTATAGTCTAAAGACACTACTTCAAACAGAATCTGTACCAAAAACAGTATTTGCATATAATGTCTCACTTAGGACCATGTAATATGTTCACTGTATATATAAGATATAAAATGTAATTGTGTAAACTTTCTTCTGTCTATATCTAATCTATTTACTCATTTTTAATATAGATCTAACACACAAACATATACAGTATACACACACGCACCATCAAAATCCCAGATAAATGGGAGGACTTGGGTCAGTAGTGTCCCTGATAGCTTGAAATTAGAAACATGTGCTGGTAATTATCAAACTGCAGCAAAGCCACATCATGCAATGCAATGCCTCGGCAAATTAAAGAATAAATGGGTTCAGTCTCTTTGACCTTGCTCACTCTAACTTGCCGAAGTTGATCTACTTACTACCTTGAGTGAGAGACACGTGCCTTTGAACACACACACACACACACATACATCAAGTAAAAAAAAAAAAAAGTTTTCAAGTTTAAATTTAGATGACAAGGAAAGTAATCTAAATGAACCAAACCTTCAAAATAAAAAGAAGACACAAGCTCCCGCAGGCACACACACGCACACACACGTGCACACACACACACACACACACACACACACACACACACACACACACGCACACACACATGCTGGTTTTGCCGTGTTCCTGTGTGTTATTCACCCAGCCTGTTTAGCTGCACTGTCTGTTCAGGAGCCCTATACTTCCCCATCCATCCATTCTCCTTATCGTCCTCCCATTGTCTCCTCCCTCTCTCTCCTCCCTCCACTCCATCTACTCAACACGTTTATGTGGCGTCTCTGCTAAACACAGCACTACCCCTCACAAGATTAATTGATCATCAATTTGGCTCTAATTTGGACCAAGTCAGCTGGTAAATGGGCCACTTTTCCCTGATTGTTAGTGAAATGTGTGCAAGTACATTGATAAATTTGGATTATTTATCAATTACAACCAAATGAACTAAATCTATTGAATAAATTCTACCCTGATTGCCATAATAGAGTTTGAAAATATGGCTATTGATAATGATTCTGGCTAATAGGCTTTTCCGGACGTGGCTGCCGGCTTGTCGGAATGACAACAGAAAACTCATTTTTCACAGAATCAGCTGAGTGAGTGCAAGGCCGATCTTTCATTAATCAGTCACATTACGGAGCTGATACAGCGTAATGTGCAACGCTTTCCTCACAAAGACTGAAACACTTTGTCATATTTTATGTCAATTACCAGTCAATTCATTGTGTTCCATCAAGGCATCTTGTAATAGTTAACATATGCTAAGGTAAGCTCCCCATCACACACGCACACGCACACACACACACACACACACACACACACACACATATACTATATGAAAACATGGTGATACAAAGAGCAAATAGAAATTAGCATCTTGAAAACATATTCTCCTCTTACTGATATTTAGCTAGAACATCATACAATGTCACCATAGCAAAAGCTAGGTGCTTCTATGAGCTATTGTTATTTTTTATCAGTCGATGAAAGCTCTCATTTCGTACACACACACACGCACACACACACACAAAGCTCTGGATGTTGTCTCTGTTCGGTTAGACTACTGTCTAAGACAGGCTGATGATGAAATGGACCATGGGCTTAATCTCCTATTCAGTGAAGGCACTTATTGGAAGGGTGGAGCATGGGTTTTAAATGGACCTGCCACCATGTTTTCCCAAAGTTAATGGGAAAGCAGATTGCGGAAAATAACAGCTGAAAATGTTTAATTAACTTTAGATAAAATAGCATGGCATGTCTATGGGCTACGGACATATTTTCATACACAGATAATGCTGTCATTTTATTAAGGAATTCTAATGCACTTATTTCACAATAAAGGCAGGCCTGTGATATAGCCTACTTACAGTAAATGTGCAGATTTTGACAGATACAATTAACAAACCCTTCAAAACCAAGAGATAGTGGCAGCTTGCACTGTTGCTATACCACTCAACAGACATGAAAAGTATCTGATTGAAAGCCTAACCTAGCCTACAATTTAAGAGAGGAAAGGAACTAGAAATCAGCCTTCCTTTTTAATCAATGATATGAACCACTCTACACTAATCATGACTGTTGGAAGCAACTTAATGATCAGCATTTAGATTGGGCAGGTAAACCATGGTGCAATAACGCCAGCACAGGGGCCAACTGCAGGTGAATTAACCCAGTCTACTCTAATATGCCTGTGTCACCTCTGGTTAGTGCATGGCTAACTGTGGCCTGTATTGGCAGTGGCATCGTTTCCAACATTGTCTGCCTCAAATGCCAGTAGGGAGCTATCTATAATCGATGGCTATCTTTAACTGGACACATTGCCTGTTAGAGAATGCCAACGCTTGGGTATCACATTGCCTTCATCGCATGTACTGTTAAGAAATGGCAGAACATATGCTTTATATGGCACCTTTCAATTAAGTGTTTTTTATTTTTTTTTTCAGAATGATAATAAAAATATA
>JAOEGT010000024.1:463712-473430 GCA_025447795.1 Speoplatyrhinus poulsoni
TTTTTTTCTCACACACACACACACACACACACACACACACACACACATGCGCGCGCATGTTTCTCCAAGCGCAATCTTTGTTTGGTAATTCACCATTCAAAGGAACAAATGTCTTTATCAGCCATCTTGTGCTGGCTAATAGATTTATATACTCCATCTATTATTTATCCAGGGATTATCATTCTTGGCCGGAGGCAGTGTCATAGCCTACAATGTTTATTATGACCTTGGGCCACACACACGCACGCACACACGCACACGCACACACGCACGCGCACGCCACACCACACTCAATTTGCCATGGAATTGGTTACGTGTTAATAAACAGGCATTTCATAACAATCCCAAAGTCACTCTGCTCTTTTTCACTCTGCCAAGAACCTTGTGCGTCCATTTCCGAACGAGACTACTGGTGGGGCTTTATGACTTCTCATTAAAACACACTTTTATCATTTGTTTTAATATAACGCAGCCCTCTCCAAATGACATCATTAAACATAATTCAATCTTTACCTCTCCTTTATATCTGCTGGTTTTCCTGATTTATCCTCACAATTCTTTCCCTATCCCCCTCCTGCGCCGCGGAGGTTGTGTACACACCGTTGCGCTGCCGCTCAGTGGTTTGTAGATGTATTGCAGGGCTGGCGTGACAAAACGTTCAGGAAGATAAGAAGCCGCACTTCAGACCACCAACGAACGGGACGGGAAAAGAACTCTGGACGTCTAACGCCAAATTGTTTAGCTGCAAAACTGTAACAAAAGCTAAACACATTTGATTGAATAACGTAAAAACTAAAAAATACATTACATAGAGCTCATCTCGTGTAGGCTGAAATATCCCAGCGCCCTCTCTCTCTCTCTCTCTCTCTCTCTCTCTCTCTCGCTCTCTCTCTCTGTCTCTCTGTCTCTCTCACGCCAACACACACACATGCATATGTACACAAGCGTGGACACACTCACACACATGCTAACGCACAAGTACACACACATGCAGGCACCTATAGGGCAATTTTGTAAATGTCACAAGGTCTGCAGAAAGATAGGGAAATAGGCTTGCTACCAATGTTTGTACTGAGAACACAGGTGAGATTGATGAGTAGCCACTGTTTATGATATTGGTTATTCAAGATGAAAGATGAGGGTTTGTAGAGGGGTTCCTCCCATTCACTGCCATTGATTTACACAAACACACATGCACACATACACACACATGGGTGCGTGCGGCGTCCTTGCTTTGTCACAAGGTTATTTCATGTATTTCATATTCAGTAGAATATTTGTGAGATCAAACACGGACAACAACAGTGCTTCTGTCCAGACAGACTCACAAGAGCGACTTCTTAAGAGACGTATTTTCACCACCAGACAAGCGAGCGAGGGATGAGTGAGCGTCCATCAGCGAAGAATGAACATTAAAGCTGTGGTTTAAAAGCCATAAAAGACGACAGGGAGATTTGTGAAGAGCGGCGAGGGCCGAGACAGAAGCACTCAAGTCAGAGTTGTTTCTGTTCAGCTGAATAAAAGCCTAAAGCTCTTTCCTATTAGCGTTCACGGAGAGACAACCTCTGCGACATAAGTGAATGTGTTGCTCATGTTTGTGTGAAAAGCCTGTTTTCTTCCGCAGCCAATTAGAGAGGCGATGGCACAAAGACGGTTCATTTTGTCAGGGCCCTGCAAATGGAGCCCTGGGTGCTGATGTAGGAGGAGGCCGCTGTGAGTCGTAGTTCCCCAAATAGAGGCCTCTCTCATTAAAGCTTTCTTCCGGGAGAACGCAAATACAGAGAGCGAGACGGAGAGGGAGAGAGAGAGATGCACAAACATTCGCCATTCAGGTTGAATTAAAAACCAACAGCCCCTCGCTTTTCACAGGAGAGCATTCATTATGTAGTCCTAATGTAATTGCATGAAAACACACAAGCACCATCCTATCAAGTGCAGCGATTTGGCTTTTTTCACTTGCGCTGTTTCGTCGCTATAGGGTAATTTGTAGCACTCAGCAGGACGGGGCAAAGTGAATCAAGATTAATTTACATGCGGGCGAACACTTAGGAGAGGAGGAGTGGTGGTAAGCAAACGCGTGGCCCGCAGGCTGGAGTTAGGCGTGCAATGCAGCGGGGACGCGTCGGATAATTAAGGAGCGTCTAATGTGATTGCTGAAGGCAGTTAAAAGGCCACAACAGGCTGAGCTTTCAGGCTCTAGTCTTTGTGCTATGCCACGATGAAGGTATAGGCAGTGTTGATGGAAGCATGTTCTAATGGAAACAACGCCGCATAGCTGACTGGCTTGAACTCAGTCTCCATTAATCGTGCTTGAGTGTGTCTTTCTGCTGAGCATTTTGTGTGGCATTGGATTAGTTTGTTTGGGGTTTCTTTCCGTATAGTGCCACTGCAGTGCAGCGTTCAACGCAGTGCAGTGTTCAACACAGAGTGCTGCCCACATGGCAACTGAACAAAAGGTCCAGAGAGAACAGTATTACCAAAAAGGGCCCACGGTTATTGGGTTGAAACGCTTGACTTCAATAAGATATCGCTGCACATCATTTCGAACAGCACACACACACACACACACCATACAATAGAAAAGACTCTAAAGATCTGAAGATACAAGGCTCAAGTGACAGGACTAACTTGGACAAACCACCGCAAACATTCAGATATATTTGTCCCCACACTTGCGCCAAAGGAGAGGGGAATGGAACTGCTAAATGAGCTGTTTGAGCCGGACACACATCTGGGAGCAGCGATTGAAACTGAGTCCTTGCCCCGCTGAACAGACTTAACATTTCTCAGAGAGAGAGAGAGAGAGAGAGAGAGAGAGATAAAGGGGATGAAAACAAACTGAATAGTGCTGGTAGACCTATTCTCTTTCAGAAGTAATGGACCCTGGGAGAGGCCTGCAGGCAGATCTGATCAAGCACACAATATTTGGTTACACACACACACACACACACACACACACACACACACACCTATCGCACAAAATCACATATATATATATATATGCAGAAACACCCTGTCAAATCTGAATAAACACAAGCACACATCAGTTGGAATGTGGGGTACAGCTCAGGGATTTGGGGCGTGTGCCTGGCATATTTGGCCATCTCAGATCTCCTGTCAGGGCCTGAATGCGTGATGACAGCGAGAGAGAGAGCCCATGGCGCCTGGAGACCTGTCTCCATCTATGCATCTCTCACATAAACAAATTCTCCTATCGCCGTATTCAGACTAGCCTCTCTGCTCTATTACACACAACACACAGCTGCCACAAGCACTCAGACACCCAATCAACAACCAGCGAGTGAGGAAGAAGAGGAGCAGTGGGAGAAGAGAGAGAGAGAGAGAGAGAGAGAGAGAGAGAGAGAGAGGGGCAAAGACAGAAGAGAGAGCGGAAGAAAGAGGGGACGAGGGGGAGATGGGGGGGGGGGGGGGTAGAGCCAGATGGAAAGGAGGACGTGAAGGGGAAGAGGAGTGAGACAGAAGCAGTGTCAGGGGAGTATGGCGAAGATGAGAGTGTTGAAAAAGCGGCCAGTGCTCCGGAACTGTGCTCAGCGTTCTGTCTGGCCAAGCAGCAGCCCTCTGTAAGCAGCAGGACAGACAGCGGGCTGAGAGGTAAACACACAAGGACGACGCCCCCGAGAGGAATGGAAGGGAAGGAGGTGTGGGGGGAGGGTGTACCATCGCAAACACGCGGCGTTGGGAAATATATAAAGGGTGGCGGGTATTTATTGTCCAGAGGAGGCACCTGTGCTTGTTTGGCCGTGTGTCTTGTGTTCAAACAAAATGGCGCCCCAACGTCTGTAAAAAAAAAAAAAAAACTGGTCCTCTCAGATTGAGATAGCACCATTCTGCTGAAGTACTGTATTACAGCATGCATGCATGCAATTAGGCCTATACTTTACAATTATGTACACACACCTCCTTAAGTTAAAGAGATGAAGCTCAATACACTCTGATAGATTTCAGTGAAAGGAGGGTGTGCGGGCTCAATAATAGTTCCTTGTATTTCATTATCTCCTTTAGAGTATGAAATGTATGTGTTTTGTCTCTATATACACTGGAACATACTGTAACACCTGAACAGCTCCGCTAACAGACCTATAAGAAGATGCTTATTGCGTTAGGTGGACCAACACTCTAGCAGAGGCAGTTTCCACATACTTCTCCAATCCAAGTCTTTGTGTCTGCATCCCTCCTCTCTGCCCCCACGTATTCTGATCAGAGTATTGATCAGAGGGTCGATACGTTGCTATTCTTTGATCTGGGCCAGGCTAATTACTGCTAGGTAATAATGATTAGGTTGTGTCTGGATCAATCCATGGCCGTGCAGGGGAAGGAGCCTGGACAGAGCCCGAGAGCCGCTGCTTATTTACATCAACAGCACACACACTTGTGTGTCTTCTTAGTGTGTGTATGAAGTTGTGTTCCTGTGTCTTTCTGCTACACCCAGATAATATTCCCATTGCATAATAAAGGTCCAATAAGTAGCTTACCCTCATAAATAGCTGTGATGTGTAGATACATGCCTCTTCTATATGCTCTATATTGTAAATAGATCATTCTGCACCCAATACAGCTATTTGAGTCAACGTGAGTCACGGTTTAAAACATATAATACATCTTTATCTAAATAAGTATTTCTTTGATTTAAATGTTTAAAGTTAAACTTTAATGGGCATATTTAGAAAATAAAATAATTTCAACAAAAATGTAAATAATACAATCTTAGCTGTGAACATTTATGTAGAGATCAATATACAGTACAGTATTCACCTCTATATGTTTTGTGACAGGATGTACTGGCTATGAAAGTACATTCACGTGAGTTGCGCACACGCACGCATGCACACACAAACACACGCACACACACACACACACACACACACACACACACACACACACACACACACACACACAGGTGTGTACTGTAAATCTTAGCCCATGTCATTGAATGACATTGTATAGGTCATTAGAGGAGAAGTAGGGCTAATGTCCAAGGCAAATATATTTATGCTGATAGTATTCATGGGCAATCTTTCCATAACATTGATCAACACTGTTTGTCTAATAGGAAAATAATAAACAATTACTCCTGCGGACGAGCGAGATAATTGATTTTCTTGTGTAAATTACTGCCACCGTCAGCCCTGTGTATACAGAAAGGTGATCATCTGCATAAAATCAATGGGATATGATCCTATCTGTATGATAATCATGGACTGTAACCAAGGAACCTTCATTAGCCTCAGAGAATGAGAGACAGAAAGAGAGAGAGAGAGAGAGAGAGAGAGAGAGAGTGAGAGAGAGAGAGAGAGAATAGCACATGCTTCAATCTCTCAAAGCGGAATGGAACTTTTGTTAAACCCCTGACACCATAGTTTCCTTCCCTTAGTATTACGTCCTCTGGTTGACATTTGTCATGATTTAACCCCTCATTTGCAATAGATGCTAGACCGTAAGCTGTGTGCATATTTTACCAACTTACTACAGTATATACAGTAGCTTCTTAAAAAAATTTGTTAGCCCTGGTGACTGATGTTATTATTATAAAAGAATGATTACGAAGGCTGGTGGATTTATAAAGTAAATGACCAATGTTGACATATTCAAAATATCTGCTAAATACTGTAAATATATTGTATTGAAGCTATAGAGTGGCAGGTTAATTAATGTAATGCTGTTTAATTTAATATAGTTGCAAACAGATGAAAACATCTACAGTAAATACATTATCTTCACACATTCTGAAAATGAGGATCAAGGTCAATAAATCTCCTGGGTATGTCATTGGGGTGTAAAAATCCTACTGCAAGAATCAGTGAAAAATAATGATTATTTCTGTAATGTATATATATTGTATTTCTATATATATTTCTGCGTTATGAGACACATTTAATGTCAGTGTAACAGTGTGTTGTAGAAAATAAAAAATATTGGTCCAGCTGGCTTCATACACACTTTACACCACAAATCTTTTTGTGGTTGGAAAAAGTGGTTTCTAAAAACCATATTTTTTCCCAGTATTTTCCCAATATTGAAACCGTTTCAGTAGCAACAACAACTGCATATAATAAATGTATATATAGGCCTACTTTACGTTGTATAATCATTCTATATTTGAAATGATCCATCTCAACTGAGTGAAGTGGATATTCTCAGTTTTATCTCTTGTTATCCTTAATAACTTTACAGCATGTCTGGTGGGAGGCTACAGTGTGTTTCTCTGATTAATATCAGATGGGTACTACTGACACCTCCTCTGGTGTTCCCAGCCTGACACTGGTGAGCCCACCAACAGACAGCTGTACTATGTATGGGTATGTGCAGGCCTCCAAATCAATATCCGCTATTACCAATATTAATAGCACCACCTACTGTGCATCATACAGGCAGGAGTGAATGGACTTTGTTGTGACACACACACACACACACACATATCAAGAAACATAGGAACATTTAATGCTAGCGGTATGCCTGCACATTTTGATAAAACCTTCCTTGATAAAACCTTCCTGCTTGTTTGTAAGGCAAACACATACATGGCATATAATTAATCTATTTAGGCATCACTTTTGTTGCACCCAGGGCATTCAATCTCCTTTCATTCCGCCCTCATTGGGGTACATCTCAACTGGGGTGTATAGGGGCCTTTTCAATAATACAGGCTTTATGCTTTTAAAGCTGAGAGAATGAGCAGTTGGAGACAGAGAGCAGGTAGATGCTTTTTATATATTAAGTTCAAATCAAATCATGGTGGACAGAGGACAGAAATGGGTTTCAACCAAAGGAGCCCAAAGCAGATCACAAGAGAAAAAGTGAATATTATTTTTGGGCCAGTCCTTCTTTCATGAATTATATTGGCCCATGAAGAGAAACATCTTAACAGCCTGCATCTTTTTCTTGAATGCACAAAGAGGCCTTAACCAATTTGTCATTACCATTTACACCAGGGCTGTAAATTATGTAAAATGAAAAATAAAAACCTCTGACATATTTTGTCTCTGTCTCGTTATGCCATCATACTTTAGGGGCATATTTCAGGATAGAATGGTATTAAAGCCATAGACTGATATTAGCATTCATGCCGTTTACTGCTAATACAGTACCTCATGTCATGTTGATCCTGCAGGTCACGTTCTATGAACCTACAAGGAAACTACCTTTAGTTGTTCAGCTTGATGTCCTCTCTCTGTCATGAACGGCCAGAGGGCTGAGATCACTCAATACTAATCAACAGGCTGGACACGAGGTGGTCTTTATCACTTTGTCCCCTTTATATGACTCACCACCTTGGCTGCACTACCAGTTGCCTGATTCCTCATTTTGTTGCAGTGCGACTGACAGGCAGCGGCTCTGATTGAGGGGCTCCATTAGGGATCAGCCTGAGGAAAGCCTGTTTGATGGATGAGACCAGCAGTCACCTTCAGAGCTTGCTAACAACACCTGTATCCTCCCTGTCACACGCACACACTTGTGCACGCTGACACACACAAACGCGCAGATAGTTTAACAACGGCACCTGTTTAGATGGTGGACACATAATACAATAAAACACGTAATATGACTTCTGATATGTCAGCAAAAAGCATCTCAAGTGCAAACACACGCAGACATGTATACACAAAGATAAAGAGAGAGACCTTGGACTGTACTCCTATATTAATATCAAGCTCTACAAAGGAACACACATATAGCTTAAAGCAATGGTTTTCAAATTGTGGGTCGGGGCCCACAGGTGGGTCACTGAGTGGGAGTTAGCGGGTCACGTAAATTGCAAGTAGCCTTTGAATGAATGAACAATGAAAGGCGTCCGCGCTTCATTATCGTGTTGTTCCACTCACTGGTCATGAGTAAGGTTGCGGCAAAATACTTGTTCCTGCTTGGATGACATCCTATTTAGTTGCGTGCTCATCATAGATTCTGGAGCGCTTGGCTCAAAAATATTCGGCGCACACACACAGGTATAGCATTAGCTAAAGTGGATAGGTTTTTGAAAATTACATACTTTGGTGGGTCTCTAAATAGATTAGTCCTCTCTAGGTGGGTCTTGGCACAAACAAATTTGGGAATCCCTGGCTTAAAGTACACATATAAAAAGACATAATTTACAGACATCTGTCCATAATTGAATGTTTGATTGATAGCTAATTTCAAAATTTCAACAGTGATTACAATAAATGATGCAATTTGATAGAGTGTAAGATGTGGAGAGAAAATGGAAAAACTGTGCACTGTAATGTTTTATATATTGTTTGTCCATTTTCTTGTGTCACCTCTGTGTGTGCAAGTGTTCCTGCCCTCCTGCATGCATTTCTGTGGGAATACAGTCTTTACAAATATCACTTAGAAGTGTACATTCTTCCATTTCTCCAGGACACCAAATCTGGATGTCACTGTATTCTGTATCTATAGCCTGTAATCAGACAAGCCTTCAATGTAAAATGGTCACAGACAATGTTTGCGAGGAGTATACATTTGATGTGTACTGTAGCTGTAAACCTGTTACCGTGTGTGCTTACGATGTACAATCATCGTGGAGCAGCCGGGAGGTAAGAAGAGCAATTCACAGGTACAAATGGTTTGCCGCTGGTAGGTGTTTTGTCTGGGAAAAATCTGATATGCAGTTTTGTCTCTAAAATGCCATTTGAAATAACCTTCATATCTCTGTAGTAAAGGTTAAGTCTTGAATTATTTCCTCGTGTTGTTTCTCGCCTGACCTGCAGCTCTGTGTGCGTGCGTGCGTGCGTGTGTGTGTGTGTGTGTGTGTGTGTGTGTGTGTGTGCATGTGTGCGTGTTCGTGTGAATAGGCCTTTCTGTGTATAGCAGGCTAATTGCTCTCAGCAGTATTATCTCATTAGGGCCCATCAGTGTTTAAATACAGTGCTGCTAAAAGCTTCTCTGCTTATTTAACATTAACATTACCATCCATGACACGCTCCAGAGAGGCAGGCACGGTCATACTGGCTGCTGCTGCTGACGCTCAGCCTCCACAACATGCTACCTTTTAAACAGCCTCGCCTGAGTCAGTTAATAGAAAATAGCACATTAATTGTGAATTGAGGTTAGAATAATGTGTAATCACATAGGTGTGCGATATAATGAAGGGCAGAGCGGGCGGTTTATTCTGTTAAAAGACCCACAGAAGTAGGGATGAGGACATGAGCAGGAAGCAAGCAGGAAGAGAGGAGAGCTGGCACAGTAGAGAGAGAGAGAGAGAGAGAGAGAGAGAGAGAGAGAGAGAGAGAGAGGTCAGCGAAGTGGTGTGAGAGAGGGGAGAGTCTGATAGGCACCAAATGAACAAATTATGACGGGCTCCATTTTGCAGGATGGGGTCACCCCCTCGCCCCCCTCCACTCTCCACACTCCTCTCTCTTCCGCTCCTCCTCTCCTCTCCTCTCTCTGACAGTTCAATTTCCCCCTCTCGCCTCCCTGCTCCTGCCTGCTAATTGTGAGTGAAGCCTTATCATTGGGCCCCCCGTCCAGCGCGGGCTGCAAGGAGAGGAGACTGGAATGTCAAAATGTTATCCGAGACAGCAAACAGCCAGAGAGATGCAGGTCACACGCAATAAGACTGGACGTTCATCTGAATGCAAACGCATGGTCACGTTGCCTCTGCACACACACACACACACACACACACACACACACACACACACACACACACGCACACACACACACCCACACACACCGACACACACACACACACACACACACACAC
>JAOEGT010000024.1:476438-478938 GCA_025447795.1 Speoplatyrhinus poulsoni
GGTTGCACCCCCCCCCCCCCCCCACACACACACACACACACACACACACACACACACACATACACACACACACACACAGGCATGGACATGGTGACCCCTACACGGTTGATGAGGCGGGGGGCTGATATGCGAGTCAGACGGAGCCACATTTGTAAAAAGCGATAGCCAATTACGGAAGCCCGGGCTGGGGGATAATAGCCTGCCTGTCAGGGTCTGTGTGCGTGTGTGTGTGTGTGTGTGAGTGTGCACAGTACCCCATGGTGAATATTGGGTTTCTATTCCCATCTATTTGTCGTATATCTCTAGTGCATAGATATTAATTTGGGAGCAGTGCTGCGGCACAGAGCCCAGGTCGTTAACGTAATTCATCTGGGCTTCATTCAGCAAGGACAGACCTATAGCCATACATGCAAATAACAGAAGGAGTATTTCTATAGGAATTAGTACCAAGACATTTTAGCAAATATGTGATATATCATTTATCATATACTGTGCTGTACCTATATTATGAAATGCTGGGAAATAAAAACAATCAGAAAATGAAATGCACGATGAACCGAACACATTGCTGTAAATACAATGAAACAAGATCACCACTAAACTCTAAATAGATAATTGCATTTAGCATAATAATAGCAGTAGGGCACCACGGCATGCACTTGTGAAACAGTCCAACAGCTGCCGTGTCAACAGTGCACCGCGCCGAGGCGTGAGGCACTCTCATAGAGACGTTGGAGAGAAGCAGAGCGAGGAGACAGTGGGAGAGAAGCAATAACAGCGACATTCGTTTTAAAGCTCAAACACCGCCGCTTCTCCTGTACTTTCCACAGACACATGATCTCCTCAAGGACTCGCCCCTGTCCGCCGCAGTGGCTAGCCACCTGAAACAGAGGAATGATAGACTATCAGAGGAAGGGAACTGTAGATTTAGTGGTCTGATGCTGACACGTGGCTTTGAGCTTGGTAGAAAAGCATTTTAACTCCTCAGTGCTTTTATCACATGTACACACCCCATAAAGTGTGGCTCGGAGGCCCAGTGCACATACACACTGCTATCACACGACACTTAAACACATGCACAGAAGCCGCTGTGCTGTGGTTGAAAAAGTCAACTTCCACATCCGTCCCCAGATGCTTGCGCTTATTGCTTCCCAATAGCAGTGCAGTATATGTGCTGTCACCTTTCCCCCAAAGGCAGGACTGAAAATCAATAAAGGGAAGGTGACAAGAAGCTAGTAAAACTACTAGGTGCAATATTTGTGTCTGGAAGAAACTAAAGATTGCATCATTGACACTATAGCCCAGCCACTTCAATGAGGTGACGTGTCAGAAGGTAAAGGTTGTTATTTATTCCAAATGGGATGATTGAGGATAATGCTTTTCTCCTGGGTTGTTCAATATGTGGCTTCACTTTGTATGCACTAGTATACTCTACAGTACTATATATTATTGTATATTGTTTCATTTGAAAGGGAATATACAGTAATATGCATCTGCACAAATACACTCCATGAAGGCAATGTAGGTTGTCATGTTACCAATTATATTGAGGAATATAAAGAAGTAACATTAACCAAAAGTGGAAAAAGAATACAATCTCACTTAGCAAAAACGTAATATACAGCAGATTTAATTATTTTCACATTTTTTATGCTATGGCACGTTTCTCTTTAGAACAAAACCAAAAATAATTGATTATTTATATACTGTACCAGGCAGCATGCAAACCATTAGAGGAAAATTGAATACAGTATATTTCTAAATTTTACTTGTAAACAGTTAATATTTTTTTCACATCTATTGGTCATCTTAATTGATTGGTTTCTTACACTTTTTTTATCTGGAAAGGAATATGATAACTGCTGAAAAATATTTTCAATCAAGTGTGTGCATACAGTATGGCCATAAATCATACATTGTATACAGGAAAATTAGGGCTTTACTGTTGAAAACAAACAATGAAGTCAGAGCATATCCAACGTGATATTTTCCCCTCTCCCCCATTCATCTCGGTAATAGAGATGCAAGCCCCGTAATGCTTGCTGGGAGCCAAGCATGAGATTGAGAATTTCTCACACACCATGCATTATTCATCGTCCAGGGCAACAGAGTGTGTAAGATGAGAATTACACAGCATGAAGAGAACAGTGGAGAGCTGGATGAGGGGGCAGAGACAGAGGAGATGGAGGAAGACAAAGGTGAGAGACGGGGACTGTGTTCACGTGCACGCTCATATCCCACCACTTTTCAGATGATGTCAGTATTCACAATATGTAAATACTGTAATAGTGAATATGCATGCAAATATATTTCACACGCACACTCCACAATTATTAATGTGAATGCTGAAATATTCCAAAATATGTACAAAAACGTCTTTGTTAGGAAAAGCTAGACATACAGAAGAGAAAGAAAGTGAGGGTTAAAAGGTGTATCCCTCAAAACACATGTTTAGCCTAGCACTGTGCTTGTACGGCACAGGGAATGAATATGGAGCCTC
>JAOEGT010000024.1:481438-501706 GCA_025447795.1 Speoplatyrhinus poulsoni
TGCTCTTTGCATGTTTATGTCAAACATTTGGAACAAATGGCATCCATTGGCTGGAACAACACAGATAAATCTAACCAATTCATAAGCGGAGAGCAGACAGGCGCGGGCCCCCGAGAAAGTGGCCCACTTGATGGCAGGCAAGAGGAGTGCTTACATTATTCAATTAATAGCTGAAAGGAGTACATTTAACAAAGCATTTACAAGCACGTCCAGAAGTTAATGTGCATGTGGCATGCACAAATACACAAATGCATAAACAGATGCACATGCATACACACACACACACACACACATGCGCACGCACATGCACACACACTCACACACAAACAGAGGGAGTTGTGCTTGCATCCTGGGAAAAGACTGGACTCCCCTTTCCATTTTGCCAAATCAAATATACAGTGAGAGCAAGCTAAAAGGCACTTTCAATCAGCCGCTCTGGGGCTGTCTGTCAATCTGGCAACAACAACAATCTAGCCTGCTTGGAGTGCTCTAGTCAACATCCATTCCCCAATAAATTCAATCAGTGATGCTTTGGCGTGTGCGAGCATGTGGTTGTGGATGTGTTTGCTGTGTGTGTGTGTGTGTGTGTGTGTGTGTGTGTGTGTGTGTGGTTGTATTTGGGAGAGAGACTACATGTTTTTACATATATACTGTATGAAGAGAGAGGGGGATTGCTGGAGGATATGGGTCTGACCGTAATAAAATTTTTTTGTAATGTTGCTGTTAAATTAATATTTATTGTATTTATGAATATTCCTATTTAAATTCCACCTGGATGTTACACCCATGCTACAAAGTATAGTTTACGGCATACGCAGACTCCCTCAAAAATATGAGATGGAATCTGTAGCCCTCCAAATACTGGTAGCTGCAGAGCTAACAGGCCTGAGCTAATGACACTGATGTGGAGCATTGCACGGCGCTGTGATTGCCTGACTGTTGGAGAGCCAACAGCATTACTAGCAGGCTCATCACTGAGCCACACTCTCATTATTTGGCAACAAATGGAAATGCAAATCACTCGCTTTGCTGCGGACGCCTCAAATGTATTAAACTAAAAGGTTTAATTTCCATTTTTCTCTGCATCAGCTTTATTTATAAATGTCGTGCCCTATGAAGACCCTGTTATTTCCTTCCTCCATGCAGGCTCTTAACAAATCTGCTCATTAATATGGAAATGGAGAATCAATCGCTTTTTCAGTGACAGAGGGCTGTTTCCCTGTGTGGTGTGTAATGTGCTCTGACTGGTCATCAGAACACACACACACACACACACCCACACTCGCATAGGCAAACAGACACACATAAATATATTACAAACACACATTACAGTAGGTATATACTTTATTTATATAAATATATATATGTGTGTATGTGTGAGTTTGTATATACAGTAGACCTACAAGCCAAAGGCTTATACGATACAATATTATTATCGTTAATTAATTTAAATGTGGGCATCTCTAGCATTCACTCTGTAAACTAGCATTCTTGGTGTGTTACTCTCCAGCCCAGTCAGTTTGCACCAGATGTTGCGGCATTAATAACCCATAATACCAAGCCCAGCATACCCATCCTTCCTTAAAATCACACTCATGGACATTAATGGGACCTAATTTTACACAAGGTTTGTATTCAGACCCACACAAGGATAATTACCTCTGTGGCTTTTAACACATTCATGTTAGCCACTGATTGCTCTCTCTCTCTCTCTCTCTCTCTCTCTCTCTCTCTCTCTCTCTCTCTCTCTCTCTCTCTGTCTCTCTCTCACTCTCTCTGTCTCCCCCCATCTCTGTCTTCTTTTTGCTATCTAAAAGTCAACGCTAGGGAGTGAACCTCACCTGTCTGGTCAACGACCTAATGAACCTTTTAAATGACCATGGCCAACTGGTTAGGAGCCTAATGTATCATCTATTAACCAAAGTGGTTGTTTCCACACACTAATCTATGGAACTCAACCGCAGAGTCACCTGAGAAAAGACAAGGGAAGACAGGTCACCCATCTCTCACACACAAATACAATAGACTATATGTTTTCCAAAAAAGTGCTTCACTTTGTGTCTATTTACAGTCCTCACCCTGTTTTTCAGCCTTCTATATATCCTCTCATTAGTTACAGGTTTTACAGTAAACTATGTAGCCTATTGTAAACCCACGGAGCAATGTGACGTCTTAAATTATTTTACCGTTTGTGTTAAAGGGGAAAGGAATGGCAACAAATAAAAAAATGCAACTGTAAGTGGCATATTAGCCTCATTAGAACAACGGTATTCAAATAAATGAATATGGCTCACCCACCATATTTTACCAGATAGTGCTAAATTTCTACCTAATATCATTTGTACTACAATTGAAATTTAATCTGAGTAAATGGGCCTTAAATGTTTAAATCACATTTACAGGCTGTCAACTGATCTGATGTTCTTCACATGGTCACCCTTCGTTTGTATGAAAATAAATTGATGGCAAATGAGAAACTGTGAGAAACTGTGGTTGAGACCACATCCTTCCTCATAGCTCCCCCAAGTGGTAGATTTGTGCAACTAGGCTACTATTTTAAACCAACCAAAACATGTTATGGCCTAGATTTGTTTGTTTGTGACTAGTTTCTAAGGTTTATTTAATGTATCTGTAATCACAGAAGAACAAAGGTCCGTCTAGACATATTGGTCATATATTTAAAATATTGGCCCTAGCCTATTGTCGAAATAGAAATGTTAACATCAAGCTCCAAGACTACAGCAATAACATGGTAACAAATAGACTATGTAGGCCTATGTAGGCAAATAAAATAGTCTATGACCACTGCACCTTTGAAGCTTGAGTAGCCCACCATGGTGAGTAGACTGGTAGGCTCAAATGTGGTAAACCTTTAATTCCAAAAACACATGAATCAAAACTAGACCAATCCGTTCACCATTGTGACAGTTTTGACTGCGTATTGTCACGTAGGTCAATTACAAAACCAATGCACGTAATTGACAGTGGTCTATCAGATTGCCTGTCATTGATTGATTGTCATTGTCATTCGCCCTGATTTTGTCTCTGTCCGTGGTGCTGAAAGCGTGACGTAATCGGCGGAAGATCACCACGCATCGTTTCCTGCCATAGACATATGTTTCCTGCCATTTTTATGCTAGTGGCTAGTTAGCTTCCTACAGTAACCGAGCGGGTCTCTCTGGTCTGTCGGGAGGAGACAGAAAGGCCGCAGACTGGTTAGGCACACCAAGCGACTGAACCTTTCCTGTGAAATCGGGGGACTCTTCCAGATACTCAACCGCTTTTTGGAGGTTCCACAATGTCCGATTTTGACAGCAATCCGTTCGCAGACCCAGATTTCAGCAACCCTTTTCAGGTAGCCAGCTAGCTTAGCCAGGCCAGCCTCCCTTTACCAAACTGTGCTGAATGACAGCAGAGTACAGTAGCATCTAGCTACGGCTAACTGGATGCTAGTTATTGCTAATGTTGTAGAACGAGCTAGCCATTCAATATGTATATTGCACACACATGACATGCAGGCATTCAGCTACACTATATAGAAAAGACGAGTTTATGAAAGATTTGAATTAATTGTTAATTGTTATAACAACTGAACAAAAATATGTTACGGTAACAGGCCACCTTTGTCTACTGTACCAGTAACGGTACAGTATTTGTTTTGCTAACTGTACCGGTACCGTTATACCTATCAGACCATTTTTTTACAGTTTAGCTGTGATGGATTACAGTACTTAGTTGGACTATATACTGTATGTGTTATCTGTAAAACTTACATTACTAATTGTAAGCAAAATGGATCAGAGCCTACATCTCTTTCTGCTTATGCAAAAGGAGACAATCACAGTGGAATACTTTGTGTCCTTGTAAATGTACATACCTTACCTAACTGCAGATTGTACCTGCACCTGAACTTCAATCACCTAGCATTTCATACAAGCAATTTCTTTGATATTGTAGATTATAATATAACTACTATTATATATCGTAGTATGATTTTCTATATGATCTTTCCTATTATGTAGTGATTTTTCCATTATGTTACTATATGAATGATATGATTCACTATAATGATTATACATGATTTTTCTTATTATGTAGGACCCTTCTGTGACGCAGGTCACCAAGTCTGTTCCCCCTGGTGGACTAGAGGAATATAACCCCTTCACAGATGCCAGAACGGTGAGATTAACCACCATTTCTATGATCTTTTGTTGGTGGAGGAATGTACGTGTCTAGTTGTGCACATATGTGTGTGTTTTGAGGGTAGAGCCCGTCTCTTCACTTCTCGTGTTGACCTGGTTTTAGCCTTTCTCTCTTCATCTCCTAACCCAAACTTCTCAGTCACTGCAGATTTCACTGACAGCAGCTTTGGCCTACTTTCATATTCAGACTGGCCTTTATGTTCATACACTAACACATTCCTGTATATGTGTGCTCAGGCACAGCCAGGACACGCCCCCAAACCCACCCCGGCCCCCTCCCAAAACACACAGCCTGCCATCATGAAACCGACAGAAGAGCCTCCAGCATACTCACAGCAACAGACTCAGGTAGAACACACACACACACAGCCTTTGTTTACCTTTCCCCTTTGCCTTCCATACATTTTCTATTGTCTGTCCTCTGCTACAGCGGCTGAATCAGGTACTGTGTTCGTCTGATTTAGTTTCATGTCCACTAGATCCCTGTGTTCTCCCTTTGATCACAACAGAACAGTGTCGTTTTTCCTGCTGTACCCATGTGACTAGCGCACACATTCCCAACCAAAGGAGAAACTCAAATTAACTACAGCAACTTTTTGTTCTGTCTGAAATCACAAACCCTTGTTTCATCCCAGTCCTAAGCCCATTTGAAGGGAATACCACCATCTCCAGACCTTAGCTTGTTTGATTTTACAAAAGCCGTTAGCTTAAAGTGTACCTATGTGTTTGTTAGGACCAGGCACGGGCTCAGGCTGAGCTGTTGAGAAGGCAGGAGGAGTTGGAGAAGAAGGCGGCAGAGCTCGATCGCCGGGAGAGAGAGTTACAGTCCCACGGCGCAGGTAAGTCTGTCTTTCACAGAGGCTCCAGGTCAATTAAATAGACACAGAAAAGGAGCTTGAAGTCAAGAGTTTGAACAGAGGAAGACACTTGCCGCATTTAGGTTCCCCCTGTGTTTCCAAGGCATGCAAAAACAGTGTTCCTGCTAAGAATGAATAGGGCAGAAATTCCTTGTCTTACATGAGCTCCAGTGTTTCCTCTAGGATTTTTTTAAGCAATGGAGGGATAGATTTTTGTTAGACCTGGATGGTGCGTGTTTTGGTGGTTGGAGTGAATATCAGTCGGTAATTTATAAATATGACATTGCATTTAACAAACTTTACACTGTTGTCTGCCTCTCACACTGCATATTAACAGTAAGTGGCAATTATTGGGCATTCCTTCCTCAAGCTAGTAAGATGCATGACGCGATGCACTCTTTAAAGTGGAGAGAGAGAGAGGCCGAAGAGTTAAGTCGCGCAGTCGGGCAGCTTCACACAGTCATGGCGACTTAAAGACATTTTCTAAAATGTTGATACAGCACCGGCATAAACGAAGGAGCGGCGGGCCCCCGCTACTGGATGTATATATGCGCTTTCATAATCTGTCTCATCAGTCCTGATCTAAATAAACGGTCAGGTGTGAGATGCCAGTCCAGTAATACTGTCTTCGTCAATGTAGGTCGTAAAAACAACTGGCCCCCGCTGCCGGAGAAGTTCCCTGTCGGACCGTGTTTCTACCATGACATCGCAGTGGACATTCCTGTAGAGTTCCAGAAGACTGTCAAGATCATGTACAACCTCTGGATGTGTGAGTGAATCAGGCAGAATACCTCAAACATCTCCACCTTCTTATCACATGCTAGACATATAAAGTTTCCAACTTTTTAACCAAATACAAATTATTAGGTAGAAGGCCACTTGCTATAAAACACACACCTGCATTAATGTTATTGATTATATTCCAGTCCGAGATGTACGTAAATGGGTTCACATTAAACCATGCCTAACCAATCCAACCTTCATGTGCTTGTTCTTCCTTGCAGTTCATGCAGGGACGCTGTTTGTGAACATGTTTGGCTGCATGGCGTGGTTTATCGTAGACACGGACCACGGCGTGGACTTTGGCCTGGCCATGCTGTGGTTCATGCTGTTTACCCCTTGTTCCTTTGTCTGCTGGTACAGACCGCTCTACGGGGCCTTCAGGTGAGCTTGTCAACTGCTCCTACAGCGTTTGACACAGAGACTGAGGTAGAGTGGTAGAGGATCATGACATTTCCTAGCGTTGCGCTCCATGCAAGACAGGACGATTGGAAACAAAACATGAACATTTGGCTTCTCAACATATGGAGGATATAGTAAAAAAAAAAAAAAACACCACAGGTCATTTCATGGTGGCACGTTCTGCATTTTAGGCAGTGATTCTTTAGTTACCTTGGTTGTGGTCAGCTCACTATTATCTCTTTCTCTCCACTGCAGGAGTGACAGTTCATTTCGCTTCTTTGTCTTCTTCTTCATCTATATCTGTCAGTTTGGAGTTCATGTGCTGCAATCTATTGGCATCACTGGCTGGGGAACATGGTGAGTATTGTTTGGACGGGCTTACTCTGTGCGCGTGAAATGTGTTTGCGCTGTGTGTTATGCGTGTGTTATGCGTGCCAACCATAGATCTACAAATAAGAATGGTGCCAACTCACAATTTGACTTTTTTCTTTTTTTCTCCCCAGCGGTTGGATAGCAGCTCTGACTGGTTTGAACAAAAGTATTCCAGTGGGCATCATAATGTTGCTGATTGCAGCGCTGTTCACGGCTCTGTCTGTTGGCTCCCTGATCATGTTTAAAAAGGTGACACTCCAGTAACGCCACGTTACTCTCTGTTTAACTGCATTAGACTCTCTTGTGTGAAGCGTTAGCTTGCCTTACCTTAGTTGCATGTTTGTGAATGTGATTAACCATTAGCTTGTTGTTAGCATTGACTTAGTTGCATGTTTGTGAATGCGATTAACCATTAGCTTGTTGTTAGCGTTGCCTTAGTTGCATGTTTGAGAATGTGATTTAACTACTAGTATGTTGTTAGCATTGACTTAGTTTGTGAATTTTGGTTAAATTCAATGGCAGATATGACCTATGCAGTTTGAATACCATGATAGTAAAGTGAAATTGAATGAAACTTTCTCTGTTTGCGTCATCCAGGTCCATGCCCTGTATCGGACCACCGGCGCTAGCTTTGAGAAGGCGCAGCAGGAGTTTGCCACAGGGGTCATGTCCAACAAGACCGTCCAGACCGCAGCGGCTAACGCGGCGGCTAACGCTGCCTCCAACGCCGCCTCCAATGCCACCCGCGGGGCCTTCAAAGCCACCCCTTAAGCGCACACGCATAGTCATAGGTTGGAGATGCACAACCCTGGCCACGAGATCAGAGATCAGCCTCTACTAGCTCTCCACCCTCACGCCTGGCTTTATAGACGTTGACGTGTTCCCTTACAGCAAGAGGGGAGATGGTGAAGCACCGCTCAGTGACCAGAGCTGTCCATCTCTTGGATACCTCCTTAGATCCATTAATTCAATGAAAGCCCTCCCTCTCCGCCAGGACTGGCCACCACCCCTGCTCACATCCAACCCCATCCCTCCATGTGCTGGTGAATCCAGGTGTGTTCTATGTGCCTTTTAACACATACACACACACACACACTCATCTTTACTCTTAACACTTTTTCCCTTGTCGGTGACCGTGTGCCCCCTTTTGAGGTCATTCTAGATCAGACTAGGCCTGACTAGGTTCTGGTACACCTACTATTGTATTACTAATAGTAGGAGATTATCAGTTGCCATGACTCCTTATTGTACTGAAGCATGCAGTACAATTGAAACCTAATCCTATATCAGTGCTTCAATGGACCTTTCGCCAGAATGTGATTGACAGGTAATCTGACTAATCAGAAGGCCGAAATGTCGCTATGTGCTGCAGTTGCCGGATAAACAAAAGCCATGCAGGGAAACGATAGGGGTAAACTATGCTATGGATTTGGATATCAGCAGAAGTCACGGGACAGCCAAACACAAGGTTATAAGGTAATATAATTACTATACTGTATCATTTTTAAATGTGTAAAATATCATAACTGGAAGAATGTAATCTAATAGCTCTAGACTGCCTGGTAGCCTGCTCTCCCTCATCCGTCCGTCCAAACAAATAGGCGTTTGCTGACTGAATTGTTTCACTTCACTTTAATTCAATTTGTCTAATTACCTGAGAATGAAACAATCTAAAATGTAAGCGCAGATTGTCTTTATTTTAACAGTAGGATTAACTATCATCACTAGTAAGCCTATTTTTCTAGATAGGCGTTTGCTGTGGGGATGTACCGTTATGACCCTAAAATAGGCTGCAGTACATTTATTTATTTCATAATTCAATCGTAGGCTACTAGTTTTAAATGAGAAACTGAAAACATCAGGTAGCTAAATCCTGCTGTTTCCAGATTACTCCTGTTATTGTTAATGAGACAATGTTGCATGGATGTTAAGTCATCTCTGATGTTATGGTCAGCTCAGAGCCATGTGGTTCAGCTGTCCGACAGATCCGCCCATGGGCGTGGCTAACTTGCTTCTGGCAAAAGGTCCATTCTGAGACGTGAAAAGATTGGTTCTTAATGTGCAACTCGGCAATTGACCCAGCGGTGCCATGTTTGTCATACAACTTCCATGTCTGCATTGACTGACCAAGTGGGCTGGGTGGGATCCTCCGTGGCTTAATAAAGCTTAACGGCATGATAATGCATGCTTACTGCACAGGTGCACTGACGTAACCTGGTTAGGGCTCTGTTCTCCACGTTTCTGTTCCTATGGCAAGCGGTGGCATCCATGTTTGGTTGTAGATGACAAATTGAGCACCCAGCAAGTCACTGCTCCTCACCATAAACTTGTTATCGATCATCGAATTGATTGAGGCTAAGACACACCATGCTTTTGTTCTAAATGCATATACTCATCTCTATGCCTTATTATTTGTAATCCTAGCTTGAAACAAATGTGGTTCTGAGTTGTTTTTGTGTGCAATGTTGCTGCTGTATCAGTCTAAGAGCAACTGGTCAGTGGTCTGCTGCATATCCGTTCACTGACCACGAGAAAGAAAACGGGCCTACTTGGAGGTATGGGGGAAGAACGAACGGAGACACTCCCTTGTACTAAAAAAGGGACCTGCACAGTGATACTGATAAAGTATAAGGGATACTGATAAAGTATAAGGATCTTGTTCTGAAGGCGAACATGCCAATGATAACAAAACAATGCACTGTGTTTTGACGTTACAAATGGAAGTCATTGTTTGAAAGATCAGCGTGAGCTCCGTACTTAAACAAAGGCTTGGGGATACACTACTAATAAATGACTGCTGGTATTCAGTATTGTACAGTGGAAGCTGTATTATCTACATGTACTAGCAGACTACTGCCACTGGAATGTGTAGTCATGATAATTGCATTTGTGTATCGCTTCAGCTTTTGTGATGAGTGTTAGAAGTTGTGCATGACAGATGGCTGACGACTGGTACTGCTGTTATTACTAATGTATGGATTGAACATTATAGCGACTAAATACTCGTGAGTTTAAAGAATCTCCAAGTAAACATTTTGTCACCAGTAAATAGGCCAATTACCTGACAGTATTTTTTTTATTTTTTATTATTCATTTGAACTAATTGTAAAGTGTTTTAGGTTTTTTGCGTATTTCTTATTTTATGTTGAACATATTACAAAAAGCAAAATACATTTTTTTTTATGGTGTAATTACAGTAATTTTCCATTTAAAGTTTTGCTTTGATGCAAAATCAATTTACATTAGGCTTTGTGTTTGTAATGATATGGTAGCATCCGTTTGCTCCAAAAGTGATAAGCGAGTTTGCAACTTGACACTCTGAGATGCTTGAATGAATGGAGTTGGATTTGGTTAGATTGTCCAAAAGTAAATTATTTTATGCTCTGTTTTGAAAAGCTGTGAGAAATCTACTGTACCTATAGATTTGTTTTTAAATCTTGTATACTCAATATGTTTTTGGTGTGTTCCCTTTCCACGTTTTATTTTTTACAGTTCAGCATCATTTGCTTTGTTGTATGAGTGTTAATGATAACTAACATTCACTCAATTGTTAAGCCAGGACCATGTGCAGTTCATGTGGCTTGCTAGCCAGTACAGGATAGCTTTGAAGATCTCGAACAACAATTATGTTATACCATGTGATTTCACTGACACTGAACAAAAAATGATTTAAAGGGACACTTGTATATTTTGTAAAATTTGTGAGGTTAAATTTGTTCTCATCAATCCTATGTATAAAAAAAAAAAAGATGCACTCTTGTCTCGCCATTGTCGCATGTGAAATAGTTTTAAGTTTTGTATATTTATGGTATTAACATGAAATAAAATTTGAAAGAAATATTTCTGTATATGTATCATTCCCAGTTTAGGATTGTGTTACTGTAGGTAGGATTAGGCATAATGTCATCACTAGGTGGCAGTGTTGGCTTTACTTTTCAGCCACTGCATTGGTTCTGTAGACCTTTCCACTATTAAAGTAAATAATACAGACACAGTTTAATACATTGATAAACAGATGCCTGTACAGTATTTACTAAGACGGGATATTTACATATAGACTACATAATATAAAATGAATGTTTTCTTACACAAATCAAGCTTTCACATAAACACAATAAAACTAAAAAAAATGCTACTGACACTTTTATTTTGTTAATATAACAAAACAATGGACAGACATGTTAACACAAGCACAGACAGACCAGAAATGCTATTTGGTAACAAGTCCATGTTACACACTTATTGGTCACACACATTACTAATTAACTTTCTCTGTAAAACATAAGACAAGCTGATTTATTGCACATTTCATCTAAAATTAATATATTTTTCTCCACTTGTTTCACATTATACCATTAGCTTGTTTATACATATATATATACAGCTTATACATTTATTTACAGCAATTATTATTGAATATTTAAAGATTGTGTAAAGCAAATAGCTTTACTTGGAAATCCATTCATTTTAAACGTGTGAAAACACTTAACTATGTATTATTGTAGAGTTAGACCCTTAAACTGTATCCAACTCCAAATGTATTCTTATTATTATGCATTCATTGCAGAAATAAGCACACAATGTGGTTCAGAGTCTGTGCATTATTTGAAAGCTACTGGTTTAGTAGCCTAGCCTACCTGCTAACACCTGGCTGCCAAATCCAGTGGCATTCTCCTGTTCAAATCAGCATCCAAATAATTGAACTGTCTTTATGTAGTCCAATCCTCTTTCCAAAAGAAAATATAAACCACATATCCAAACGAAAAAATCCAATCGATCAATTAACTTGACAAGAACAGCAAATCACAGAATCTGCAGGTGTCATGCCAAAAAGTGATTTGCTAAAAAGTGGTTTGTTAAAAACGGATTTCTGCCCATGAGAGAACACAGAGCCATATATTATAACCAATCTAATCCGTTTAACCATTATACATCTATTTAAAGTGAAAACACAGCTCATAAAATTCCTGGCTACATTTTTCAATCAATGTTCTGCAGAGTATACCTTTTACACCATGGTATGGAGTTTACCATAGAACACGCAATGGGCGTGGTTACAGCGCCTTCTACTGACACCCTTGAGAACACTTGAGAAATCTTGAGAACAAATAATGGTTTAAATTTTATATACTTGCCGACTTTTTTATATAATATATATAGTATATATATAATAAATATTTGTCTGGGTGGTTAATATTACCTTTTTCTGTGGTGTGACAAACTCAAAACACAAATGTGTCTGCTTTATAAGAGAAGAACACAACATGGAATAAGACAACTATGATAGCCTGCTTTAGCCTACAGACAAAAAGTGAAAACTCATCACAGTAAAAACCTATGATAAGTCTGTTCAATGCCGCTTTACCACATGTAACTTTGGTTCATTTATGCTATTTCTGAAACTAACAATTCAAAACTCACTTAAAGTGGATAATTCCTAATCTGACAAATATAAAGTAAACTAAGAAAAAATATGTTTTCTGCCCTGCTGTGCCATGAGAGTCAGAACATCTGGTTGTTTTGTGGGGGGACAACTAAAAAAAGGTTAATGGTTCTAACTCTTGCACGCGTACACACACTTGAGTGCTACCACATCTGCAAGCTTTAAGAAGGTGGTTTGTTGACCTGCAGGTGAACCATGGGAATCACAAAGCCTCTCCTGCTGGTCTCAGACACATTATAATGGAAACATCAGGCACTGTGGTTTGCTTGCTGGATCTTCATGTATTTAAAGAGGTATGAAACAAGCTAGAAAAGCCTGTCTGTCACCTCCTCCAACTTAGTCACAAACCTGTGGCTGAAGACAGGACATGTGGGAGTGATTGCAGAGGACACGTCCTGCATGTGGCTTATAGTTTTTGGAATAAGAAGGAACTGGATGTGGTTTCAAAGTCTTTGCACCAGAATGTGGTATTTCACACTTTCTTTTACTGGTAGTTGGTGACATAGCGAGAATCACAAAAACAAGCATTATGCATTATGTATTGTTAAGACTACAAGAATTGCCACGAATGTTGATTGACAGCTAAAAGTTTACATTTCCTACATCTTTATAAAAAACAGTGAAACGGAGGCTACAGTGTCACTGTAAACGAGCCTCAATACAACTACAACTACGTTGACCCAGGTTAACAGCATTTCAGAAGCTCCTGCAGTTACACATTTTCTTTTCATCTTTCTTTCCCCTGGGCTTTCTGGAGGTTCACAGCAGGCAGATCAGACTCTTCCCCTCCCCAATCTCATCTTGGACCTTATCACTGGAGGTGGCGATCTCAGCCTGAGCAGAGAAGACTGCGCACATGAAGGTAGCCAGCGTGCCACCGATAGCTGCATAGAACGCCCAGCCAAGGGAACACTGGGCTGGCCTATAGGGAGAGGCCTCGGGACCGCAGTAGCCAATCACCTTCTCTGAACCCCAGCCGGCAGGATAGAGCATGAGGCCCACTATCAACAGAAGGCCTGTAAGGAAGGTGGATCAAGCACAATGGCATTTTAGTCAGACACACACAACACACATCCCAGTACATCTGGTAGAAGGATGTCTCATCTCGGTTTGACAGACTATTCATTACCCTGGTTACCTGAAGGCGTGTTTGATTTAGGTTGGGAGGATGAAGTCACATGAACACACCTGCGTGCGCCGCTTGTTGCAACATGCAGGAGGCTATATCAGAGATCGCGCTACGTGGCTACAGCGTGCTCCTCGAAGCACGGCGCCGGTCCAGATATGAAGAACTATAGCTAAACACCACCGCTGAGTAGCACAGAGGAAGGCCCCCGAACCCCGCTCACATACGTGGAGACCCCAGGAGGCTGTGCATGTGCCTTCACATGGCGCTGTGCAGCTGCAGCGCCTTATTTCAAACAAGGTATTCTGTGATCAGAGAGGAAAAGCTCCCTACCTACACATGGAAATATCCTGCCTAAACAGGAGGTTCATAAATAACTAATGGGATCATAGACCCTACCTCTCTAAGCTGCAACTAACTAGATGATGCGCACAGTCCTTTAAATACACACGCACACACGCACACACGTATACACACACGTATACACACACGCGTGCGCACCTGCAATGGCCTGCAGCAGCCCACAGATGTTGAAGATGCTCTTCTTGAGGATGCTCTGGAAGCACAGGCTGAAGATGGAGATGCAGGCCACGCCCCCCAGCACCAGCATCCCTGCCGCCAGGAACAACATGGCTGCCTGCCAGAAGCCGCTGGCCACCTCCCCGAACGTCCCGGCGTAGGGGCCGCAGGTCAAGCCTCCTCCAGCGCCCACACGGAGGCAGCGGCTGTAGAGACCCAGGGAGGGGCGGTACTCCCCGGAGCCCACCACGGCCCCGGGGGTGTCCGAGCGGGTGGAGCCCATCAGCCAGTCGGGGCTCATGAAGGCGATGAGCTGGGCGAAGGCCACCACGATGCTGAGCAGGGTCCACAGCATGGAGCGGCACGTCACGATCACCTGGCACATGGCACCACCAGGAGCCCCTGGGACGCACGGGAAGCCCTCGCGACTCCTGCACGAGCTTAAATACCTTTCCTTAAAAAGAGAAGCTTCCAGTCAGAGAGTGAGACACAGAGAGAGAGAGAGAGAGAGAGAGAGAGAGAGAGAGAGAGAACGTGGCGCTTGCAGGGGAGAGTTTCTCTGTCCAGATCCAGATGTGCTGTTGATCTTATCCTCTCTGAGCAAATGTTTTCCCTCCTCTCTGTGTTCCCGGACTTTCTCCCTCGCTGTCCTGAGATGTGTGTTGGCGCCACGCTGCTACAATGTCCCTGAGCAGCTTCCCTCAGCCATAGCGCCAACTGGAAAACACACACACATACACATACAGTTACTAACGGCACCAGAGAGTGATGTAAAGGAAAGTGTGAGGCGCTGACATCTATGGGATATATGAATGGTAAAGACAAAGAGAAACGGGCCGGCCACGGGAAGTATGGACACGCTGATTAGTCATCCACTCTGAGTCACTCAACTGGCCTGTGTCCGCTGGACTTATGACACACGATGTCTCCTCGATGTATCCGCGTCTAAGAGTAGAGCTCGTCATTCACTCAAGGGACCGCGACCCACACAGACTCACACACCGAACAAGCCGGCAAGATAGTTTACAGTACATGTGTGAGAACCGCGGCTCTCAAACGTTTACGCTTTTGCCTTATTAGCTTCAACTTTTCAGCTTCTGTACACCCTATTCGCGTACAGTCCTATGACCAGACTGCAATTGTTCCATAGAACTACAGAAGTGAAGGAGAAGAAGAGTATATGATTTTATACACAAGAACACACACACACATCCGAACGTTATACTGCTCTCCATTTAAGGTACGCTCCTCAGTTGTGGTACAGCAAAGCACCCCAAATGTCCTCTCCAGCTCACTGCAAATAGATTTCGTTTGTGGGAGTGGTAGAGTAATACAGACTAGTGTGGGAGGGGCTTGCGATCTCTTGAGTTTCAAAGCATAACACGGGTGTCAACCATACAAGTTAACTACAAACACAAATTGAGGGGTGTCCCTTTAACTTACATTGATGTGTTATTGCTTTCGTTTCCGTCCACAACGCCAGTGAATGTGTTGCCAGTTAGCACCTGCCAGTACAGATTAGTGCAAGCCCTGGAGGCTGTGATAGTCCATCATGTGACACGGTGTAGCATGCCGGCCCACACTGCTATGGCACGCACAGCAAACACCCACAGGGCACTGGAAATATGTGCTATGTTATGTCTTTCACAGTCTGAGGGTTCTGGAGCCACGCAGTCTCTATAGCAGGAAGAGTGTAATCTGTTTAGCCGAATAGTGCTTTTTCTAATTGATTACAATCCAATAGCACTAATCATTAGCAGAAACCTGTAGCAGATGACATTCTAAAATACAGGTCATCCTCTGATCAAGTGCGTATGTGTGTGTGTGTGTGTGTGTGTGTGTGTGTGTGTGTGTGTGTGTGGGGGGGGGTCTGAATTGTAATGATTTTGATACTGTTGCCATGTTATGACTCTGTTACTATGGCTAAACAGTCCTGGATGGCGTCATTTCCTCAAGGGGGGTTGGGGGTCTCTCAGTTGTCCTGTGACATCATGAGTCAGTGTTATGACACACAGAGGAAAATATGTGGGATCTGGTTTCATTACAGCACAGCTTCTTTGGTCACGACAGACCTCACAGCCTACATTACCACAATGAAAGACGTCCGCACAAACACGACGCACTAGAGCGTCTAACCGAACTCATGCTACGTTGCAGCCCTCGCTTTTATAAACGTCCACGGGTAACAGGCACTAATGATTCTGCATTGTTTTTGTTAACGTGATGGTGCTCCACCAGTTCTCACTGGCCGAGTCACTTTGGTGGTGCTAAATATTCACGAGCCTGACACATGTAATGTACTCATCGCTAATCTGGGTAAAGTCTAATGTGATCTACTGCTCAAGAGAACTCAGGGCAAAGTCAGACCAGACCGGAGGTCACATGCAAGCACTATAGCGCCGTAAAAGACGAGTCAGTCGGAGTTCTGAGAAAAGGCTTTTACATTGTGTGAGGGATGAGTCAGTAATTGGTCTTTAATTTGGCTATGGTATCCTGTGTCCCGGATTTTCTCCTGTCCTGTCTCTACTTTTCTAAAATTCTACAGCATTTTTTATTAGATATCTGCCTGTCTGTACTTACGTGGTTTTGTAAACAAACTGGAGCTGTCCATTTGACTGTATTTACACAAATCACACACACGCACACATACATTAGAATACAACTGCAGAGAGATTGAAGCAGGAACAGAAACACTGCATCTGCTCCTGTCTACCAGAGGAAATGACTCAGATAAACAAGTCTACATAAAGATGAGGCAGATTTAATATCACACCTTTGAAATTGATTCATAGAGAATGTAAATGATTACAAATGATACAGTAGGCCTATATCATATTGTCATTAACAAGTCAAAATACTAGAAGAACACTAACCGTACTGTAGCATGTCATCTTTTTGAGTTTTTACATGACATTAAATCAAAGTTTGTGTGTGTTGTGTGTTTACCATTCTGGTCTAGGGAAAGCCCCAAGATCAACAATATACTGTAGCCCCTCTTATTGTTATTGAGTTTGATAATATCACACACACACAGCCCTTTACAGCACTATTTACAACAAACCCTTAGAGAACACAATAGTAAGTTTTCAAAGTGTGTGCATCCTGTACATGACATACTGTGTGTGTACATCCTGAGCTGTTTCTGTGTGTTTAGGGTGTGTACATTATGCAGTGTGCATGGGGGGTGTGTGTGTGTATCCATCCATGTGCAAACAGTACACACACACACACAGTACAGTATGTGTTTGTACTATGTCTCCAACAACCAATAGTTCCCAGATTTAGGCTGCTTGTGAAGTTTGATTGGTCTGTATGAAGCTGATTATAGTCCACTGCACACTGCTTCTGTTAAGACTACAATAGCCAGCAATGACCAGCTCCCTCTCTTTAAGCTACAGAGGTAGAGTTAAACATACTGTGTCTAAGCCATCAGTCGGCACTTCTGTCTTACAGGAAGTGACATTGTTCATATGTTATCATGGCACTACTGCAATGTTGGTAAACACTACTATCAAAGAGAGATGGAAAAATATTACGCTTCAACATTTATAATCGGTAATGTTTTTAGGTAATACAAAATGTATGTATTTTTAAAGTGTTTTATATCCCGTTTTAATGTTAAATTACGAAAGAACGATTCAAATTCAAAGCTTAAATAAATAGGCCTAAATGATTAGTGCTAAATGGTTTTGATGTGTGTTCAGTATGACATAAGTGTGTGTATATATGCTTTACATTTACAGCATTTGGCAGATGCTTTAATACAAATTAGAGAATGGAGTGGTCTGCACATTCGGGACCTGATGGATGTGCTCCACTTGTTTGCTGGGCATTGAACACACTGAGCACACTTCTGGGAATGCGCTCAAACAAGCACTTCCTTTGCCAGGTCAAGGTTTTCTGTGTTTACATGCGAGTCAGGGGAGGAGTACTTTACACTTCACAGCCCATCAGTGGTCCAGATTAATGACTTATTCATAACTCCAGGGGTGAGCTAAAAGTGCTGAAGCCTGTGTGGGGGAGAGGTCAGCGGGACACACATTCTCTGCCTCCCATTCACTCCCAATAGATACCTCCCCCTTTCTGCCTGTCTCTGTGTGCAGGCAGAGCGAGAGGGACCGCAAGTCAGTTTAGATATGCATCACAATCCACACTAAGAGGTCACTGAGCTCTACGACAGAATGAGACGCCAGATATGCTGCTGTAGGTGGGAGCTAAAGTAAACAGCGTTTGATCTGGTTCCCACACTCTACAGTGCACCCTCGTCAGCTCAGTTCTCCAATAGCACGGTGAGCGGGCCAACACCATGCGCCACTGTGCCGCTGGGAGACCCCGCTGCCTTCACTTGCGGTTCACAACACACTATATGGCTGGGGCTATCAGGCATAATGTATAGTACAGTCAGTTGGATGTTGGAATAGAGGGGAGGGGGGGGGGGCGCACGGGGTAGTAAACATGGAGTAATTGGTGTGAGGTATTAGCCAAGGCATTGGCCGCATGCCATGATGCTGAGGTACTGTAATGAGCGGCTGGACTCCAAACAAGCTATTCTGAGTGGATGGGGTGGGGTTATTGAGTACGGAATGGTCCAGTGGGCAATTGACACGTGGTTGCCAAGGAGAGCTATCAGTGGAACGACCTTGGTCAAAGCAGTTGCGTTCATGGCGGTATATTCATCATTTACAATGATAGGTCTCTATGGTGGATGCTGTGCGGGACACTGGCCCCTATATATAAAAGTGGTTTCTCCCGTGGCTCACCCACCCAGATGAACTGACCCCCCAAGGTGATCTTGGCAACGAGGACACTTTTGGCCAGTTTTTCTTAGCACATTAGCTCAGAGACCCCAGCCCAGAAACCTCAAACCTGCATGCATGCAATCCTATCCTTGAGCTTCTGGATACTACTGTGGTCAAACATCTGGCCTAGCGATGGGGGAAAAGCCCTGGAACCAAAGCCACTTTAAAGGACGTTTCACCATCTTCAAGGCCGGGCCTACAGGGTGAATGATGGGCAGGTCTACACAGCTACACAAACAAGAGGACTGTGGGTGAATAGGCTACTGAGATGGAGATCTGTGGAGACAGGAGAACGAGGAAATCCTGCAGGACAGATGTAAGCTGTGTGATACCATTCTATGTCAGGCAGGACCAAACGTATCCCTCTATCATAAAAGAATGCAAGTATCTACTGGGTGGAACTGCTTGATAATGCAACAGCTAACAAGCTAAGCTAACAGCCCACACACTGTCCAAAAGGAAAGCACAGCACACTCACACACAACCAACCGTCTGCCTAAATCTCAAGGTGTCAATAAATGAAAGAAACCAAATATGGAGGATTATAAAATGAGAGCAAACTTGTGGCGTTATCAAGGTTCTCTTCTGACATGACAGCTTGAATGATAGCCTTGTTGCATAAGAGCAACAGTCATGCCATAGCCTCAGCCAGAATAAAGACACACATACCCTGCAGTGTTGACTCAAACACTTTCATCACATCGCGTGTTTATATTCTCAGAGACAACAAACGTTCACCCTCTCTGGGGTGGAAAAGACGGACTTGGTTCCTTGTGAAACTTGTCTACAGATGAAGGTCTTGGGGTTGAGATAGAACAAAGGCTTGCGATAAAGGCATAGTAGACAAGTTACAGAGCCAATGGGTTGTGTGTATAATGGTCTTCCTGGTCACCACACCTATCTTAGCCTTGGGGACACATTTCACCAGCTTTAACACACACACACACACACACCACTACAAAGCACAAAGAGTGACTGAATGAGTGGAGTGACACAAAATGAAAAATGTGCTGTGATGTATAACAACATGCAAGTTAATGACATCTGTGTTATTTGAAGCTTTCTAAACCCCCATCCAGGCTATTATGACAGAAACCAAGTGTTTCTGTTCAAGAATTCTCTCGCTAACCATAACCAGCTTTTGTAGCTCTCAATAAACAGTGAATGAAAGACACCAGAAAGAGAAAGAAACATTTCCCATGGACTGAAACACCATGTTTGTCTCTTAAAACGCAACCAGAGGTTGACAGAGCATACTAGCGGAATTAGTGCATTATATAGTTACTTTAGATTTATTTCACTGTACCCAATAAAGCAATAGGACACTTTTCAAGCTGTTTGGACAACTACTTGTATGGAGTTAAAGAATGCCAGCAGCTAAGCTGCTTCAAAGCACAGCTAGCAGGTCCAAGGTCTCAGTAACAATGACAGAGGCCAAATACTGCAAACAAAGAGCTAACAGTGAGAACCACTGTGTGTGTGTCTGTGTGTGTGTATTTGTGTGCCACAGGCCTAAGTCAAACTCTCTCTTCATCTGTTTAACAAGGGCTTCACAAAGACACATGGGCACTGCTCCCTCCCTCACACGCTAACTCTCAATGCCAGTGACATGCAGGCTCAGAATGCACTGCTTCATTCTCAACACAGGCCCCTGTAGCCCCCTAACCCGATCAGTGTGCCAACAGCTTGGCCCCTAACGCTCCATGCTGACTCTGCAGTGGCCCCACACACATATAACTCATAAAGCCTGGCAGTGACCCTGTTGTTT
>JAOEGT010000024.1:501806-520732 GCA_025447795.1 Speoplatyrhinus poulsoni
GACTGTATATATATATATATATATATATATATATATATATATATTATAGTAATATATGCAAAAAGCTTGGTTAAAATACTGTTTAATTTAAATATGGAGAACGTATGGGTTACATTACACATGCATATTTAAACCATATATTCTGACCATGTAGACTACTGTACCGTGTGCGAGATATTTGACAAAAACAAACGGATAATGTGAAAAATATCGCCCCCTGTGCGCCGACATAAAATTACATGTCTGCTTTGTCAACGCCAGCCGCTTTGGCCGTGGTGCTATTAGCCAGCAGCAACCGCTTGAATGTAGATCCGCATGGGATATTTTACCTTTCCAAATAACCCAGCGGCGAGATAAGACAAGGATCCCAGGATGGTTTTAGTACATGTCGGATACCTGGTTCTTCCTGTATTCGGCTCAGTAAGAAATAGAGGTACAGTAGCTCTATTATATTAATCTAAAACATGTGCCCTGTTTATCTTAATATTCACTGCAGCTGTTAGCTTGCTAGCTCGAGCTAGCTGTTATATTCGCTCGTGTTAGCTAGGTCCCCCAAATCGGAAGAAATAAAAAAGGCGTATGCAATTCTAATTAATTTAAGATTGTATTACTTATTATTTAAATAACGCAGTTTAATAGAGTCGACTAAAGAAATCGCCACCGAAGACCAGCAAACTGGTTACTGGGCTCAGACTATACCTTGGAATGGAAACCTCACCACAAAAGATATCACACGTTCAGGTCGTGTGGTGTGAAAACTCTTAATATAATACACGTGCTCGTGAAATGTACATTACGGACATGGCTTCTTCATAATAATATTTGATAATGTATTGTCACCATTCGGTGTGCTTTAGTATTCTCGTTTATTCGAGCCGTTAAATGGGACCGAAATAGCCTGAGCCTGCTAGCTAGTGAGCTTATCGGTGTGTGGATGATGTCATTTGAAGATCATCTGCTGCTGCTTGGGCTCTCAGTCTCCAACATTCCAATAATAGCCATTTTACATCGAAATATGCCTATTCATCACAAGACACACGACTCACTACCAAATAAACATCCACTTCTTGGCCATCAATTATTAGTGGTCGTTCATATTTTATTCCAATTGGCGAGTTTGAAGCAGCCGTTTGACGCTGTGTCAAAATATTGTAACGCCAGTCACAGTAAAACGCAATTATAAAGCTACAGTGTAACATTAATTTCACAACAGTGGCATCAATGATTTCATTGTGCTTTTATTTCTGTTCTTATTCCCTGTTTCATAGTATCGAGGCTGGCTCTACATTCTGCATTTATCAGATCTTTGTCGTCCCCCCATTGTGTAGCTAATGATCATCTGCTGCTGTGTGGTGTGGCGTGGCCTCTGCCTGCTCTCTGCATTTAGCTGTATTGTGAATCCCTTCTTCATTTCCTATTTCCATCAGAAGACGACATTGGTATTAAAAAAAAAAAGCACCCCTCCTAAGAATGTGTTCAGCTATAGCGTTTCCATGTAAACCAGACTAAAAAATATAGCTAACACCTATAGCAGAGCACCTTTTGTCTTTTTTCTGTCAAATTGCTGTAGCATAAACATTTAGCTCCTTTTTAGATGGTCAGTTGAATGTCATTGTGTACCTCCCATCCAGTCTTGATAGACAACATGCTGTAAATTCCTGTAAAGTGGATACATTTTGCATGATCTCAAATACTGCACTGCATTTTTGAACACCAGAATTTGGCTCATCTTCCTTCTCTTCACACAAGGTGCAGTGTACATAGTGTGAATTACATTGCATTTAAGCACATGCATCCTGAAACCATGCGCATGCTAATTTATATTGGTTACTTCAAAATCAGCATTCTAGGTAATGCTGCCTTATGCTCATGTGAAAGTATTTAAAGGTACACTGCATCTGCACACAACAACCTGCCATAACTGTCTCCATTTATGTGTAATCCTTTGTTCCCCTTTGCAAATTTTTAAGCTTTGAAACACACTGAAATCTGAGGGCAAAATAAATTGTATATTAATAATTAAGCCATGTAAGCAAAACGTGCTCACTGGTGATTCATCTCTTATCAATTTCCCCCACTAACATAAGGCCAAAATGCTATCCATTTCACAGGGATGCCTATTTCCTGCACTGCTAAAGATATCCTCTATTAGTAATAACGTCTTTATTGTTTGGTTGTGGTCTCTCTTTACCTTTTGTTCTGGTAATAGTACTTTAAATGCATGGTCACATTTATGATTCATAATTTTTTGTTTTTGTTTTTCTACATTGACTAGTGAAAATCCAATGTAATCTTTCTGTAGTAAAGATGTACCCTGCTGTACTGGAATCATGTGCTGTAGCCAACACGTCTGCTCATTGGATGCCGCTTTTGTTCTTTTTAACCCTATATGGAGCATGGTGGGCCTTGCCTTCAGTCTGTTGTTTATTTTTGTTGCATGGTATTATACTATTATTATTATTATATTACTATTATTACAAAACAAAACAAAAACACAAATTCCACATATACTAATATTTTTCAATAAAGAATATAGTGTTTTTCCTAACCTTCAGTGTGCTTCTTGCTGATTTCCATTTATTGTCCTACCTCTCCCGTGTCCCCTACCTGGCCCCTCTCCTTCACCCCCCCACCCCCCCCCCACCCCCTCCCCCGCTGTGACAAAGATAGATGATTTTCACGCTTCCTCCATCACAGGGCCTGAATGAGTCTATCTGCTGTCATTCATGGTGATTGTTTTTTACTGAGACGCTTGAAAATGCAGTGTGCTACTGGAATTGAGCCTCTGGTCAACAGTAGTTGAGGGTTGTCTTCAAACAAGGCAAATTTAGAAAATATACATTTGCTCTCCCCTGCTCCCCCCCACTTAATATTGTCACAGCTGCAGTGCATTTTTCAAGCGTGCTCCAAGAAAATGCAATGTAGACTGCCTATTTCCTCCATGATTTCAGAGATTTCTGCTGTTTCCATCAGAATGTGCCATATGTGTCTTACACCATCAAAGCCATAGCTGCTCTGGAATTCAGCGCTTTCCTCGGGATAGTACTTGTACTTAAATTTGCTGCAGTATGTAAATATACATATTCAAGGTAAATTAAATAGGCATTGCAGTAAATTAAAATTAAGCATCCAAAGAACTCCTAATTTGCTTTATTTTTCCTAGGTTTTCTCAAATGGCCCAAATCAGTTTTTCATTTGTTGTTGCAACTTCTTAACCGTTCCTTAATCAAAAAGGTTTGTTCTACGACGGTTTTAGGAACAGTGCACAACACTACATATATGCCTGCCTGGCTTTTTCTTTCTTCAGAACCTCCAAAAGCAGACAGTTAATTCCAGCTGCCCGAATAGCTGTGGTTAGGGAGAGCAGAAAAGCCCCACAAAATTGCATGAAATGCATTCAAGCAATTTCCTCTTGTGAATGTCCATATGGCAGAAATTTAGATATAATTACTATAAGAAATTGGTAACAATGCTGGCACAATGAATATACAATGTAATAACTAATGTTTATATGATTAATATCCATAGAGTTGAATAAAATGTAAATGACAATGGTTTTCTGTACAATGTTGTAGTCTACTGTAGAATTTTCCAAAACTGCTGACATACCTTTGCTGGTAGTTAAACACAAGCAATTCCATACCAGTTTATTGTCAAGACAATCGGAAGAATGGGAGTGACGACCAAATGTCAGAAAGGATATCGGACAGCGTTTAATTGTATTGGGTCCACACATTGTGCTGGACATAAAGCAAATGTCTTATATCTTCATGGTACCTTTTGGTAATCGTCATTTTCCCACTCCACAGAAGTATTTTTCACCATAGGTAAGAGTTAGGGCTTCATTAAGACGCTGCATCACACACAGTGACACCACATTTCACCCAGAATTAATTCCAGCTAATCTCCCCCGTCGGCTGTCTGACATGTCCTCCTTGTCCTCTACAGGATCCCATTTCAACCGGCAGCAGCAGCAGCACAGCCATGCTACCTCTTGCCGGCACTTCCAGTTAGGTCCTCAGGCACCGCTGCCCATGGACTTCCCAATGCCCCACCCAGGGCAGCCCCAGTCGGGCATTAACCCCCACCTGGCCCCACCGGGCCACCAGCACGGCCCCCCGCTCCACCCACCCCTCAACCAACTGCCCACACCACAGTTCCAGGACATCCCCACCCCCCCCTTCCTACCTCAAGCATTACACCAGCAATACCTCCTCCAGCAGCAGATCCTTGAGGCCCAGCACCGGCATATACTGCCCCCCTCCAGGTACGCATACACGCAGCTTCACTGTTGTGGGGATGAGTTCCTTGAAAAGCAGTCAACAATGTCTGCAATGTATAAGTTCAATGTGTTGTCTCTGTGGCCCTAAACAATAGGTTACTAGGTTACAAGGTTACTTCTATGGTGGCTTGTTAATGTCTGTTAAAACACCCCTTTAACCGCCCTCAAGCAGACGGACCCCCGACCGAGTCCCCCACCAGCCCCACAGACTGAGACCTGGGTATGAGTTCGCCCACCCTGTCCACGTCCCCCCTCAGCCTGTGGTGCAGCAACCCCGCTATCTGGCCGAGGGAACAGACTGGTAAACGGTTTACCTCCTTCTTGTTACTCTCTGACCACTCAGAACTAGGGATTCAGCCTCTTACAGCAGTCTATTTAAAATGCAAATGTGTTCACTTGCAGTACCTTCATTAATACATTATATATTATGATATACAGTGTATATATGCATGTGCACAAGTAGAGTAGGCTATGTATTTGAGTTTGTGTGAGTATTTTGCCACAGGAGCCACAGCAGCAGTGCCTAGTAGTTTTTCTACCCTGACTTGACTGATGCAGAAGATTCAAGCTATTTAATTTGATTCAAGCTATTCCAGTACCACTGAGCGTTTCAGTGAGATCTTTACCCATCTACGTCGTGTGTCCAGGGACCTGAGTGTGGATGCTGGCCTGCCCCCTCACCAGTATCACATACACCCGCTGCCACAGCACTATCAGCACTACTTGACCTCTCCCAGAATGCACCACTTCCCCAGAAACAACGCCTCGACACAAGTGGTGAGCACAATTGGCTTTATTCCCGGTTTACATTTGTGTTGGCATAGTCTAATTGCTTAAAAAATATTTCTTTGGTTATAAATAACATTAAGGTAAATGTAATCTTAACGAGCACACCATGAGTACATGAAACAATTTAACATCTGCTGTAGATGATGGTCCTTGGCATGTGTCATCCTAATCCAGTATGTGTCGAGCAGCTAAGCTGTATCGCTAGTGTTTTCTGTATCTCTACTGCAGAGCTGATGCAGATTTCCATTTATCTGTTACCTTCCAGGTTGTACATGAGATCAGAAACTATCCATATCCCCAGCTCCACTTGCTGGCTCTGCAGAGTCTCAACCCCTCTCGCCACGCGTCTGCGGTAAGAGAGAGCTATGAGGTATGTACGCACGTTTTCCTTTCTCCTTCTCATCCGATACACCTGTCCTCACTAATCCATCGCTGTTGCGTCTGTGACCAATGCGCTCGACATGGCTGAGCGTGTAACTGATTTTCAGTGTCCTAGAACTCCTAGGCTCCCAGATGCTGCAGGGATCTACACTGTAGCCCAATTGAATCCATTTGCATCTGCCACAAAATACAGTCTATCATTTGTAATAACAGTTTGATACAGTACTTGCGATGCACACATTTCACATGTGTGACATGAATTTAGAGTTTGAGATCATCATGCCCATCTGTTGTGTGTACGTGCGTGCATGTGCCCTCCCACTCGCACCGATTAGCTCAGACACGCATATGATTTCACTTGTCCAATAAGAATTCAGACGATTGTGCGTATGTTTGTGAAAGAGAGCACAGAGAAGAATTGGCAGTACGGCTTTAAATGTAAAAACATTGTATTGAACATTTGTTTGTTTTATTGCTGTTATTATATATTATATTAAAACATTGTAGTTATCTTTGTAATTATCCTGTTGTGTTAGTTAATGACTTGTAATGATGTAATAATCAGGTTTAAAATTGTATCTAGGAGCTGTTGCAGTTGGAAGACAGGCTGGGTAGTGTGAACCGTGGTGCTGTCCAGACCACCATAGAGAGGTTCACCTTCCCTCACAAGTATAAGAAAGTAAGTTGCCACTGTTGTTTATGCTGCCTTGTTGAAAAATGCTACCATAGCGCTCCCCTATTGAAAATTGCTACATTACGTGTTCAGTCTTCCCATTTCCAAGATCCCATAATCCACACAGTATAATGAGATTAAAAAAGCTTCTTATTTTTGCACACGTAGCTTTATGCCTACATAATCTTTTGGAAATTGGCATGGGGAAATAACATATATTCCCAAACGACCATATTGTTGTTGTTAATGGTGTGAATTGGTTAACATTATGTAAATAATAATTAAATATACAAATGTTAAATTACAACCAAGTAACGTTAACCGAGACATATTCTACAAGTAAAATGACAAAAAGTTGTATACATTTGCTAAAAACATGCAATAACTAGCTAGAAATCAAGATTTCGGTAGCACAAATCTATGGTCGCTGTCTCAAGCATGACAAAAATTACGCAATAACTGCTGTGCACATGCACATTATGTCGAGGAAGCACAATTCGACGAGTAGCATAAATCGCCAGAACACCTGCCACCCCGTGTTGTGTTAGCTGAGTGCAAAGCAAAGAGCACACAGGGTCAAATAGAATAGAATAGATTAGCATAGAATATCTGTGGCCTCTTCTCTAACTTTAGTTCATTGTTCACAAATTCAGATGATTCAGAGAGGGCTGTGCACAACCCAGAGCCGAATGACTCATCCAGTCTGCAGATTGGGCTGCGAAATGAATAAAACATTTTTTTTTTCTTTGAGAGTATGACCCACATACATTGGAAACAGTGTTAAAAAGGCAAGATATTTAATTTTAGAAAAACGTTAGTGTGGTTTAGATAATGATTTGTTGATCGTTAAATAAATATGCTTAATATCAGTCTATGTTTTTTTTAAAAGGTTGAGCCACTATGAAATTCACTGGGCAAATGCCAATGCTGTGTTTAATGTGTATTTGGTTAATGCCATAGAGAATACCCCAGGACCTGAAAATGTGTCTGGACGATGAAGAGCTGGACACAGATGAGAAGTGTACCATCTGTCTGTCAATGTTGGAGGATGGAGAGGATGTCAGGTAATAAAGTCATGTTTTCTTCTTCAGGTTCATTGTTTAGTTTGCTAACAGCACATTTGCAGAAATGTTAAGTCGCCAAGTCGTTGAGGTTTGTGGTTGCAAGTGAATATTAGCAAATGTGCAATTACATTTCTCAAGCTTGTATCATCATGATGTGTAAGAAAAATACACATTTTGGAAATGTGGTTAAATTATACATTGTACACTTGCATTTGTACTACATTTTACAATAAAAATTCTACATATTATTGTTTCTTAATTGCCCTAAACACCTCTTTGTTTTCTTACTGCACAGGAGATTACCCTGCATGCACCTCTTCCACCAGGCCTGTGTGGACCAGTGGCTTGCGACCAGCAGGAAATGCCCTATCTGCCGTGTGGACATTGAGACCCAACTGACCCCTGACAGTTGATGCCTCTGGCCTACTCATGCAGCTTGGGATCTGGTATGAATCCTCCACCGCCTCCTTACAGTGGAGTGATCCCTCTGCATCACTTAATGAGCCTGCCTTCTGAGCCAACCGGAGAAGACAACCAGTGTGACAGGGGGATCAACGAAGCACACGCACGCACACGCACGCACACACGCACACAAACACACACACGCGGATTGGGTTGATGCATAGATGGACTTGTTGAATGGCTTTGATTAAGTACACGGGAAGAGAAATGTATGGACAGATGTGCTGAGGCTTCTTATGATGCTCTGCCAGGCTGTGCACCTTGTGCACATGTCTCCATGCAGCTACATAGAAAACAACGCTCCCAACCTCCTGTGACTGTGTGCTGTATTGAGGCCATTATATCTAACCCCCCCCACCCGTCTGTCCCGGCCTATGACAAAATCCTTTAAGCTGCGCTCTAGCCAAGCCCTCAGCACATCTGTACAGAACATTTATGGTCGGCATGAGGCTGTGTGGTGTCACCTCTTGTGCTGTAACACGGTGTAGTTCTGAAGTATTGACAGAGTAACAGTGTTGTGTAGCAGGCAGTCGGCTTTGCTTTGAGAACTGTGTGTCAGAAAAATATAAGCGCAGAGAGGACAAATACAACTCTTTAACAGTAAGGATATTTGGTATGTTAAGTCTTTATAGGTGCCTGAGGGAAGGAGCTAGCTGTGTTAATAATAAAATAATATATAATAATAAAAAATAAAAAAAAGGCCAAAAACTCTCTCCTATGTCTAACATGATTTCGGATTTCCAGTTAGTAGATGCCATCAGTTGATGCTCAAACCGCTAACTGCAGGCATGGCTTCCAGTGATGTGTGTAGTGTCGTAGTTGGGCCTCTATACCCTAGAGCAGAGGCCTCAGATGTGCATGCTGTACGGCAGGCTTGGGCTGTGTTGTTGTTGTGGAGCAGTAGAAACAGGGATTGTGTCTGTGCATGTGAACCGTATACTATGACTCCTACGATCCCACTCACGCATAGAGGAGGGCAGAATGCACTTGAGCACCCTGAATACCCCGCCCTCATTCCTGCACCCACTACCCATCCAGAGTAGGCCGCTGTTGCCCTTAGCCACCGATCCACGACCCCTGTGCAGTAGCATCTGTCTCCTCGTACATGTCAGGACAAGAGAGCTACCGTCGGTGTCTAATAGCAACACCTCTCTGTTGCCCGATTCATGGCATGGTTGTGATCACCAGGGACTGGCATAGCACATGAGGACACATTGCCCGGGTCTTGCCATTACAGTGAAGAAAACATGACATCTGTATTACCTATTACCAGAACCTTATTGCCTATTGAACAAGCACATGTGATTTCTACATATAGTAAATCGCCTCAGTTGTGTCCTGGCTCCATTCATCGCGGTCCAAGTTTCTCACCTTGTTTGATTATATGACTTGTATCTGGTGTTACAGGGAAAAGACAAACTAGTTTGCCTATGATGTGCTAGAATGTGTATGATTGTCTCCCCCCATGGTAGTGGTGTATGGTGTTGCTAGAACGACCGTGATGTGTTCAGTGCTAGAAGCCGTTTTCTCTATATCATGCATGGACCATGTCGGTGTAGTTCACTTGAGGAGGGTGAAAGGGAGTAAAAGCCATCCATTTTAAAAATACCAAACAGTTATTCTAAACATTATGTTTTATTTTTTACTTTGTCTGTTTCTTCCATTTTTTTATTATTTTTTTATTTACTTGTATTATGATTTTTGCTCTCACGCCAACTTGGATGCGGTACTTAAAATTCAGAGTCCATGTCCATTTATACCATTTGAAGAAATGGCTGCAATGCTGCAAAAACGTATTTATTGTTGTTCTAATGTAGCTTGTGTTTGTAAATGCACTATAATATGGAGTTGCCTGACTTTGGTGGTGTGGGGTCTCCTTGTCCTAGCTTATGTGTTTGTATTCAGTTACAAGTATCTTCATGCTTCCTTGTGTACTATTGGAGGGTAACTTGACTGTTTGTGTTGCAATCTTTTACTTTGTTTGTGTTTTATACCTCCATCCCAAAAAAAACAAAAGAAAAAAAAAACTACAGACGGATGTTAATGGAGGGTTGCTAGTTCACATAGAATGCTGTGATTAAAGATGCCTTAAGTATTTAACAATCATTATTTATTACTAACTGTAGCTAGCTAGCTATTGTGGTGGAATATTTAATGTCTATCTCATAACTTTGCAATTTAATCAATATATTTATTTAGAAATATCACAAAATATTAAAAAAGAATACCTCATTATGCATTGGTCAGTGGGGAAGCTTTTGCATGCCGTCTGTGTTTATTTTTCAAAGGCAAAAGAAAAAAGAAACTTGTTGAAAATTGACTGAGCGTTTTAAAAAACATTCTAGCCAGCGTGGTGCTGTTGATCTGGATTACATTCCGTCCATGTCATTTTTGTCTTTTCTCCAATTTTCTTTTTCACCCACTTGTATTCCCTGCTTTGTTCAGTCTGAGCAAAGCAGATGATGAAACACAGCCCTTTTGTCTAAGAGCACGACTCTACAATTATATTGCTTTTGAAATATGGTACAGCTTTATTTTCCATTATCAAACATTTATTTAAATGTTTTATTTGTCATGTTTATATTTTGTCATATCTAGATCTCAATTCAGTTTTTTTTTACAAACCCACGTAATGAACTGTATTTTCTTGTTACTACGTATTGCTGGCAATTTCTATGTTTGTGTGGGATTTGGGAGGTAGCTAACATGCTGACTTGAGCTATAGATCTTATTGAGCAGATTTCTGGTGTATTACTGTGGTTATACAATATATTTAGTGTGTATTACACTTGGGTATAATAAGCTAACCATGTTTTCAGTGTGCATTTCCTAACAATAATCTACTAATCCTGCATATTATTACGATACCATATATTTGATTGGAATGCATCTGGCTGGTCTTACTATTTCATGTACTGCTCTCACAGGCCTTACCCCCCCCACGCCCTCCACAGTTGTAACCCCATTCCTCCAGAGCGAACTGGACAGTAGCCATAGTATTAACTCAAGCTGGTGAACCGGAATGAACAGTAGAAGTTAAAGCACAAGCTTTTTAAATGCATGTCCTTCTCAGGTTTTCCTATGTGTATGTGGGAGTAGCTCTGTAGATGTGTTTAATATGATGCTGTACCTTCTTGAATATTTCAGATGTTTCTTTGCTGCTGACAAAAAAATGGATTATTAACCTGCCAGTGAAAAAGGGAAGTGGCCATCTTTGTACAACACACTGCTGTTTTGCTGTAACCGCGCAATGTTTTATGATCTTGAGTATTTTATAGAAAAGTAGAAGTATGTATCAATAATATGAAAGCAATAGCTACATCATAATGAAGAATAACATGATCAGTGAATATTGTGGAAAATCTTTAGATTCACCCTGGGTGGATTTTGTACTGTATTTATTACTAATGATGATGCAAAAAGTTGCATAGCTTAACCCAAACTGTTCTGTTTCTTTTTTATTTATTGTCTTGTATATGATCTTTTTGTATGTGTTTTTCAAATAAACTGCCTAAAATGCTGACAACGTATACAATTTGTGTTTTTGGTAATGCTTCAACCTTTTACATGAGAGTGCCTGTCTGGACTGTTTCGATAATAGTAAAATAATTTAACAGAAACTAACCACTTTGTATATGTTGTTTAACACCAGCCGAGGCAAATGATGAAAGCTGGACAACAGCTTAGATTTAAATATATAAAAATAGTGATTGCCAACTGTCTCTATAACAAGAGAAATGTACAAACATGCTTATTTTCTAATGACACAATAAACAGAACAGTGGCATTTAAACAGTGCTCAATTTGAGTTAGCTGCATCCAGTTTAGATAATTTCCCAAAGCTCAATTACCATGTTGTACAAAAAGCAAAATGTTGAGAAAAAAAATCGGATAAACTCCACCAGCCATTTTAGGCATCTCTCAGTACTTGGGGTAGAGCACTCTCTGAATCTGTCCATCAGCTTTATGTTTGTCCAGCCACTTCCCACACTGGAAGATGGTTGTCACTGAGTTGGCAGTATTAGTCACTTCCACACATTCCAAGTACCACCCAGAGTTGGAGTTGGATTTGTCATGCTCTACTCTGACTCTCAGCAGCTCCCCTAGGTCCAGCATCTCCACAACGAACCGGTCTGTTCTACCTCGCTCGAAAAGATTCCTGAACTTCTGTCGTAGCTGACGCTTACCCGAGTCACCGTTGACACCATACAGGGTGATGAATACGTTGGCGTCTGTTCCGGCACCTTTGACATCTCCAGTGATGACTATTATCTCGTACTTGACAGGGACGAGATTGCGGACTTTACTGGCAAAGCTCTCAATGGACTTATAGCACTCAAATGTCTGGAACTTGTCTTTTTTGGCTGCCAGGGAAATCTGAGCATCACAGTGGAAGAAATACCTGGATGAGGGCAATGGGTGGAGATAGATCAGGTGTAAACATCAAACACACTCTATGCTCTCAACAAAAACATTCTTATATTCATTATTTTAATATAATAATATTTTTCAGTTCACACTCACTTGTTTCCTAGCTCTTTTTCTGTCACTATGATCTCCATGACATGCCAGAAATCTTCTCCCTTTGGCTTCTTGCCATCCTTAGTAATGTGGCCCACACAGATGCCAACGATCTCGCCCAAGTGTTTGGACGAGAACTCAAATGTGTCAGTAGCACCACTGTGAAAGGAAACAAATGTCAGAGCGCTATCTGCCACTGGATTTGACATCACTGAATCAGAAGAGTGCCTTTCCTTTTGATATTACTATTGAGCCTCGTGGGCTTAACCCGAGCTTTAAACGAGCTTTTCAAACAGAATTTAAGCATACAACATAAAGGAGAGAAGAAAACCATGAATGATAAATAATTACGTAATGTGCCGTTTGCATTCCACCGGACAAGCCTCTGTGCCTTACCATAAGAACTTCTTCTTCTTGTACTCCAGAACAAACTCTTTGGAACGAGCTTTCTTTCCTTCCAGCACAATCCAGGCATTCTCTGTGGTATCAGCATCGTCCGTGTTAGCAGTTGTTGTGGCAATTTCATATTCTGAGACAGAGAAGAGTGCAACATTAAAGTGTATGATAATGGCTATACAATGCTCCACACTGACACTGTAGTGCAGTAGCGCCCATTCTTGTCTCTGTTCACTAACTGGTTTTGTCGTTGAGATCCACATAGTCATTGTTGGCACAGGCCAGCTCCCTCATGATCTGCCCATCATCCTCATTCTTGGCCAGCCAGCGGTCACAGGGAAACCTGAAAACCTGGTCCATGGTCTCATCCTTCACCTCCACGTACTCCAAGTGCCAGCCCGGAGCAGGTCCTAGATAGGGGTAATATAATGCATCGCTATATATAGCTTACACTTTACAGTTAGGTCATTTAGCTTTTAGCTTTAACTTGCAGTGTGTACAGTTATTACAGCATTAAGGGGCAGGTTGGGGTTACTTAGACATCTTTGTCAAGAATGTTTACAGGTAAGGCGGGCTTGTTGGAGATTCTTTTATTGCATTATTTAAGCTTTGCTATTTGCCTATTTTATTGCCTTACATAGAGAATAAAGTTAACTCATGTCAAGAATTAGATTCATCCCATCTCATGTAGGAAATAATGTATGGTAAATAAATGGACTGTATTTCTATAGCGCTTTTCTGACCCACAGGCCACTCAAAGAGCTGTACACGATTGCCTCACATTCACCTATATACACACACGTTCATTCACCAATATGTGCACGTACACTATGCAAATTATTTATGAGTGATGATAATGGCAGAAAGCAGAGGAGGGTGAATCAGACTATTTTATCTGAAAATACAGATCCGGTCTCTGGTGCTGATGTCACGTCGACAGAAAGAGTACTCATCACCTTTATTGTCGTGCCATATGCGGACCTTGGACAGCTCTCCCAGGCTAAGCATCTCAGGGAATCGGAACACGTCTTTAATTTTACGCTCAAACTTGTTCCTGTTGGTGCTCTCCTTCAGCACCAGAGTCCCGCTGTCGCCGTATTCCCCAAACATCATCAAGAACACATTGGCGTCAGTGCCTGCACCTGAATGTAGACACGGGGAAAACAAGGTTGTTCCAGACCCGCAAACACAACCTCTGCTCTAAACAGATCATTAACATTGAGCCTTACGTTTCCCCTGCGTTTTATAGTAATTATTTCCACACATGAAGGATGGTAAAATCATATGTAAATATATTGCTAGTACATGAACATCAATTGCTATACAATTAATAAACATCACATCTCATAATTATGTCCATCCACATGTATAGTTCTATGGGACCGTCACACACAACATTACACTACATACACACATTACCCTATTTCTGTCTGTTTAAAGCATCCCCAGCTGAAATAAACCTTTAAAGCTCTCCTGTGTTAGTGTGGGCATACCTCCAACATCACTGGTTGCTACATGGATGGTGTAGGTGGTCTTGTCCACCATCTCCTCCTCATCCACTACAGCTGGAAGCTCACAAACCTTAACTCTTTTGGGCCCTTTAGTCTTAGACAGCCAGTTCTCATAGGTGAACAGATACCCTTCATCTGTGGTTAGGTTCCGCAGTATTACCTAAAGGAGTTGTGGAGACATTTACAGGCTGTGGGTATTTCATCGACATAATCGCATATGCGTTGGAAAATTCCACATCACTCTTCCGCTAAACCAAAAGCACGAGCTGTCTTAACACCAACCTTGTCTAGGAACCAGTCAGGACGACTTCCAGTGGCATCGATCCGAAGCCTGATCTTCTTCAGAGGAGCGATGTCATCTACCTCTATGTTGAATGTGTCTGCTTGGCCTCTTTCAAACCTGGGTTTAAACATGGTTGCACAAATCAATCAGCATATCATTTGAGCCGTGTGTGTAATGCATAGTTAATCACACGTGCAATGTCACAAACCGACATTATACAAAGATGAATGACACCACTAATCCAAACTGTATTTTAGCCGATTGTAGCACAATCTATGCAGCACCTGCTTTTAATGTGATCGGTGTGTTTAGTGAAGGAGAGGATCTTAAAATCCACTATGGGACGTACACGTTGAATCTTCCTTTATAGGTGGATGGGATGTCTGTGTTGCATTTGGTCATGTGATAATCTTTTTATTGATGTTCGCATTTAAATGCAATGTGATAGGCTGAAATGCATCGACACCACATTGTACAGACTGAACAGTATTGTGTGAATTTTTTTTCCGCCTCTAATTATTTATTGTGGATTTTTTTATGCTATTATTGGATTGAAGTATGATCATTTCTGACAAACGTATGATTTTCATATGTTGATGTTCATGGATAAAAAAAAAAAAAGTATATTTACTATTAGTCACACATTACATTGTATTATTAAAGCCAACGCTGTCAGCTCTGAAATGCTTTTTATTTGATGTATTTATCTGCTACACAGGCTGAGAAATGTTTTTATTAGTAAAATATCAAATCTTTTCATTAAACCTTCAGGATTTAGGGAGTCATTTTTACCCGAACCCTTAGTCCTTAATGGGTTAAAGAAAAGCATACCTATCTCCACTCTTAGGCAGCAGCATCTCTTCTGTGCTTCCATTGGCTCCAAATACGGTGATGAAGATGTTGGTGTCGGTACCTGCGTACTGCGTGTCACCTGTGACAACAGTGATCTCGTAGACGACCTAGCCAGATAGACACACACAGCGGTATTAAACATGAAACAATATCACACAGACAGAGCTGCTCTGAATGTGGTGTACATCACCTTGCGGATAATGTTGATCGTGCTGGAGTCCAGCACATTGAACAGCCTAGTAGTGAGACCATCTCCTCTGTCTTTAGCCAGCCAGCACTTACAGGGGAAGATGTACTTGATGCCTTTGGTTGGCACGGCAACCGACAGCTCGTCCACCAACCAGCAGCTCTCTGGGGTTGCTCCGTTATGGCCAAGCTGACACAGAACGATAGACGAGAGAATGAGAGACAGTGCATTACATTTAAAGGTAAAGATTGAATGCAGATACGGTACCAGTACGCCATACATTTCTACATATAGTATACTTACATCATAGACTCTACATGTGTACTACATGTGTACTCTACACATACTCTGTATGTGTATTATTTAAGTAAATAAATTAATTAATTCATCTGGACTCCCACCTCCACTCTCTTGATTTCGCTAACGTCAGTTCCATAACAGACAAAGCTCTCCATGGTGCCAGCTGCAAACGACTTCTTCCCATCCGGCAGGTCAAGCCACAGTCGCTCGGTCTCGACCTCACCGGGCCCCAGGATGATGACATACACCCTGGCTGCTGTGCTGGCATCACGGTCAATCCCCGTGAAGAGTGTGAAATGATAGGGAATGACTGTGAGGAGAGAGGGGGCACGTGGGCTGGTTAGGGAGCAGTTAGGGAATGACTGCGGAGAGGAGCATGTGGGCTGGGTTAGGGAGCAGTTAGGGAATGACTGAGGAGAGGAGCACGTGGGCTGGTTAGGGAGCAGTTCAGTACAGCTCAATCCAATCCATTCAGTTCAATTGTCCGAGCACGAGCCCCGCCCTATTCACTTGTCCAACCTAGTTACTGTAACTAGGCTGGAGAAAACAGCATAGTGGGCTATAACAGGAAACCCGAGAGTTGAAGGAGTTTCTGTCGGATTAAAAACATGCTCAGCTGTTATTGGAGGACAGGCAAAAAGGGGCTGGGATCGGTCAATTCAATCCAATTCAGTCTAATCAGTTCAGCAATTAAATGAATTTAAGTTTTTTCAATTAAATCTGATTTCAATTTAGATTTTTAAATTTAGATTCAAAGTTACAGCCCTTTGCTACAGGAATTAATATTAGACTTATCTTTAATGGTAACATACTGTACATCGCAATGACATACAATTTGTAGAAAATAACACTGGCTTACTTGGGCCTTCTTCCACAACGGCAACCTTTTTCTTCTTTTTCTTCTTGTTGGCATTTCTGTCCAGTCCTAACTTGGCCTGGGCAATCTTCTTGGAGTTTGGATCACTGCTTCTCTCGCCCTCATATCCCTGAATGAGGAACAATCCACCTTTTATTTGAGTCTTCTTTATTCAAACACACACTAATCTGATGTTAACAGCATCTGTTGTTAAACAATATTATAGGCAGAACTGTATAACTAATATGGAGCTAAGCGATTTAGTTATTGCTATTTTTTACCGTGATCTAGATTCTACACACCTTGACAAAGAATGTTCTTTCTATCCGTCCATCCTCTTTCTTCTTCGACAGCCAGCGCTCACAGAGAAACATGTACACCTCCTCCATTTCCACGTCAACCACCTCGACCTGGTCCAGGTACCAGTCTGCGCCCACCATAGAGTTGTCATGTCGAATGCGGATCTTAAACACCTGGCCCAGATCCACTGCCTCGATAGTGAACTTGTCCACCTGGGACAAAGAACAACATGTAATACGATGATTAATCAGTAATAAGGTACCTTGACAGATCAGTACCTTGGCAGTCGTGAGTTTGTTATGCTAGCAAAGTGACTTTGAAGTGTTTCACACTTTGCACTCAATTTACTGTATATAGAGGGGAGCCAAATTTCAGCAGTCATGAGTTTTCCGAAAACTGCCCCCCTCAATTAGTTATTCTTAACACTAGAGTGAACTTTTTTGGACACATTAGGGGTCAAGATTTGCTAGCAACATTATGTTGCAGTGTTTCACGCTTTGCATCGAACAACAGTGTGTAAATTGCCACTCCTTTTCAGATGTTGGTCCATTTGGTGACCTCTACAGTAAGAAAGTGGTACGTGATCGACTTGAACCTGTCTCAGTCTCTTCCATCCACAATGTCACATAAGCAACACTGCTGAACGTCTGACAAATATGGACGTAAGCTCGATAGCACTTTCAGGAAGTTTTACTGCCTGTTTTCATTGGCTGTTAGCATTGTCACTCACAAGCTTATATATGTATGCGTAGTGCAGTGCTCTTTTACACATTTCCGTTTTTCTATTTATTTTAAGCAGTAACCGTAACCCACTTATGTTTTTAACAGATTGACAAAACCTGCAATCAGCCAGACTCGTGTCGTTAAGTTTCCGATCAAATTCCTCAGTTTAACGTCCAAATTAGTCATTGAGTTACATATGTACTGTAGTTGGTCGTTGTGCATGTCAATCAAAATACCTCTCCTGTCAAGTAAGAGGGTCTTGACGCAGTTAACCAGTGCTAACTTAAACCCAACTTCAAACTTCGTTTGACAGGAATGTCACACCAAGCGAATGGAAAGGCTTATACGAATGCACAGTGGGCTGACTCCTAACTGTGTTTAAAGGCAGGGTCAGTCATTCTCGAGAACGCTAAAACATTATCGCTCCGTAGTCCTCCGAGGCACAGCCTCACACATCGAAATGCATTGTGAAGCATTGTGAAGCATAGTACTACGGCTTTGCTGATATGAGCGAAGTTCGTGTTTCTTGCCAGGGCTGTGTAGAAGTATCAGATTATGTTTTCAACATACTCAGAGAAAGGAAAGGTAGCAAAATGCAAGGCGATATTTGTTGAATTTGACAAAAAGTGAATTAGCTTACATTTAGCTTGCAATAGCTGACTATACCTTTAATTAACCACTGATTAACAGCAGTAAAATCAACATATTCATGAAATAGTATTTGTTTGACTCACATACCTCTCCTCTTTCAAACTTGTTGCTGTTGGTCTCAGACTTGATCAGCTTACGCTCTCCTGTGTCACCCAGGTCTCCATAGATGGTGAGAAAGACATTGGCATCAGTTCCTGCTCCGTACATATCGCCTGTCCGCACCGACACCTTATATGTGCGAGCTGCCAGGAAACACAATGAAGAAGGTTTAAATTCAACTGGAACCTGTGTGTGTGTGTGTGTGTGTGTGTCCATATATCACAATGTAGCATTTAACGCAGAGAAACCTTACTTTCCAGGGCGTCTTCCACCTCTACCTCGGTGCTCTTGAGTGTTCCGTCCCTGAGGAGTTTCTCTGTAATGATGTCGGAAGGCACCAGCTCTCTGACCGTCTCACCGTCATCCTCAGACTTGGCCAGCCAGCACTCGCATGGGAAGATGGTCGTCTCCGAACCCTGTCATGAAAAAGAGTTGACTGGGTCTGACCTGGGTTCAGACGTATTCAGTTGGATACGTCCCTGCGCTTAACTATTTCCACATTATGGAAGAAAATAAACTGGCCGCTGAAAAGGATATGTGCACCAAAAGAACACTAACGACATTGGAGCTTCAAAGCACTGTTTTACAGTAGTACA
>JAOEGT010000024.1:520832-540970 GCA_025447795.1 Speoplatyrhinus poulsoni
CGTCATGGATACGGCAGTATATTGTAAATGTGGGGCTCTAGCAGTTAAAAGCACTGCTTTACAGTAGTACACGTCATGGATACGGCAGTATACTGTAAATGTGGGGCTCTAGAAGTTAAAAGCACTGCTTTACAGTAGTACACGTCATGGATACGGCAGTATACTGTAAATGTGGGGCTCTAGCAGTTAAAAGCACTGCTTTACAGTAGTACACGTCATGGATACGGCAGTATATTGTAAATGTGGGGCTCTAGCAGTTAAAAGCACTGCTTTACAGTAGTACACGTCATAGATACGGCAGTATATTGTAAATGTGGGGCTCTAGCGCAGTACCTTTCCTTTTCTGAGCTGCCTTCTGATTTCCACCCGGTCTAGGTGCCATCCAGGGTTAGTCCCTCGGTTGTCATGCCCTATTCTGATCTTATCGATGACGTCCCCGACATCCTCCAGCTGAGGGGGCAGGGAACATAGAGTTAGCAACACTCTCGCAGCCAGAGTTGTGAAGCGCACACACACACACACACTTTACCTCAACGATGAACATATCTTCAGCTCCCCGCTCAAAGTACAGCCGCCTCTCTCTCTTGTTGACGCACAGCGACTTCTGCTGAGTACAGACACTCTTGCGGCCGTACAACACTATGAACACATCTGCATCTGTGCCCGCACCGAACACATCGCTGGTGTAGATCTTTATCTCATAAGGCACAACTGGAAAGACAAGATATCAATGGAAAATGGACGCTTTGCTTTATATAACATTAGATTCAGTTTGTACCTCAGCGCTGTTCCTTTCTCTGCCTTTCCTTCCTTCCTTCCTTCCTTCCTTCCTTCCTTCCTTCCTTCCTTCCTTCATTCCTTCCTCACTCCCTGTTTAATTCACTCACATGGCATGTAGAGCTCGGTCTGTAGCTCAGCAGGATACAGGTCCCTCACGATGGCCCCATCGTCCTGGCCTCTGTCCAACCAACGGCCACATGGGAAGCGTAGTCTCTGACCTTGTGAGGGCGCATCAATCTCCACCCAGTCCAAGAACAAACCAGGTGAACCCCCTGAAACAAAAACAAAAACGGTTGTATGCTACTCTGACAGTAGCAAGAATAAAAACACACGCAGGGAGATAATGAGAATAGAAATTCTCCTTAAATGATTTAGATAAACTAACATGTTTAGCATCCTCGTGTCATATTGATCTAACATTGTGTCTGCTTTTAAAAGCAGCGTTAACTAACATTAATTTAATTGTGGAGGTGTCACAGCTGTTTACCATCAGGATGGGCGGGGGAGGGCTATTGTGACACCTCCCCCCTGCTCTTTTACCCATAACTATAAAACGTGAGGTCTGATTAGAGATGTTTATTTATGTTTATGTGTATTAATACAGTCTGCTTCCTGATTTACCGCCATTCAACCTGACTGGTCTTCACTTATTCTGTGGTTTAAAATGAACTACAAGATCTAATGACAAATATTCGACAACTATTCCGCTACTGTTTGAAATATCAATATTCCAAGGAAAATCCCCCCATATAAATGTAGTTTACATGGACATTCCATTCACTGCCATATTGTGAATAGTGAAACATCTCAAATCCTTTAGCAGGCTCCTTTCTCCTGGTCACCTGAGTTGTCATGGCCGATGCGCAGCTTCTCCAGGTCACCCAGGTCTACAGCCTCCACAGTGAACTCGTTGATCATCCCCTGCTCAAATTTATTCTTGTAGTTCTTACAGGCCTTCAGGTTGATTATTCCTACGGAGATGTTAGAGCCCATCTGTGAGGCCAACTGTGTTGTCTCGTTGTCCTACCAGTATCGTTAAAGTGGAGATTGGAAATGTCACCTGTGTCATCATTTTCACCAAAGAGGATGGCAAACACATTGGCATCAGTTCCGGCATACTTCTTCTCCGCGGTTTTGACTTTGATGGTATACGTCGTTGACATGGCTATAAGGCGTCATGGATGAGATTTTTGAATTTAAACACAACTACGTATACATCATTCTGTAAACTTAAATGAGTGCTATCTGTGTAAAGTTTGTGTTAATCACTGACGATGTTAACAGACCTGTCAAAAAGGTCTATCTTGCTAATAAGCACCGTTAAATCAAACTGACCCATTATCAATGGAAGATTATGTTACTGCTGTTACTAACACTAGTCACAAACACATAACTATAACTATAACTATAAGTTATAACTATGTCCGAAGGCCCTCTGCTCAGCTTTACATACTTGGATGAGCCACATGAGCGCTGTAAATCAGTACTAAAGGTACACATGTTACATTTCTGCTCAAGCCCCAGAGTGGCCCCTGTCCCCTCATCATCATCCTCCCTGCGCATGAAGGCCTCATCCACGGGAACCAGCTCTCTCGCTATCTGTCCGTCGTCCTCATCCACGGCCAGCCAGCGGTTACAAGGAAAGTAGTACCTACAAAGTTACGCTTTTTTAACTTACTAATTGAATAATACATCAGTGAATGAACATCAAATACTACTGCTACAACTGAGCATGGTGTTTAGATATGTATATTTTCGTAAACTCATTGTGCAAGGCATCGCTATATATGATCAGTGCCCAAATGTGCGTCCTGATTTTACAAGCGCCACAGTTTGTTCCAATCTGTCTAGAAACTCTCAAAGTTGCTTGTCATAGGTCAAATGTGTCAGTACAATAATTAGCAGATGATTGGACCACCTTCAACTACTGTAATCATAAGAACAAACATTTCATGGCGATTAAGAAACACAAGTGCTAGAAGAGTATATTAGACAACCTTTACATTAGACAACGAAATCAAACCCAGATCCCTGTGCGACCTATTTCCCCCTCCCCAACAAAGGTAATTACTGTAATTGCTGCTGATTGGTTTTGTAAATGGTTTTGAATTGAGAGTAATCCAGACTGATATGATATAATTCGTGGAGGTGGTGCTTGCGCAATCAGGAGGTAAAAAAAAAAAAAGTCCACTCACGGAAAACAATTTTCATGTTGTTCCACGAGTCACAAACTCAAAGAAAAACATTTACAAAAAATAAAAAGAAGAAAAACGTAATTGTACACCCAAATAGAGGAATGTCCCTGTAAAACAACTGTCTCAGTAAGACGTACGTGGTGTCTTCCTTTGTGTCCACTATCTCCACACGGTCAAGGTACCAGGAGGAGTGGGACCCCGAATTGTCATGACGAATACGTAGCTTCTTGAGAGGGCCCAGGCCAACAGCGGTTATGGTGAAAACATCCTCCTGGGAAATAAAAGCATTCATAGTTAGACTTCTGAGTAAACAAATTATCTGGCTGTCTGAATGTCACGTTTCAGTATTGTAACCCTGGAACCGCATATTTATTAAACTATGCTTTTAATATTGCAGCCAATACTGAATATTTCATTTATTTTTGCTATGGCTGACTGCACTCACAGATTATAACAGAGCAGAAATTAAAACATTGGGTTTATCCCCACGCTAATGATTTTTACAAAGCTCTCTTCTTTTAATAATTCCAGGCTCTTGTTACGTTTGATCTTTAAGAACCTAATTGTCTATGGACATGAGTTTTGTGTTGCTACGGAGCCAGGTATAATGTTGAGATGAATAATACATTGGTTTAAATTAAGTGATTAGTAAGTAGGACAGGTTCAATGACTCTGACGACTCCTTCCGGATCCTCTCCATCACATCTGGTTAACCGGCAGGAGACCATGTAATCCTACCAGAATACACGCCCACCTACTGCCCAACGGAGGTCTCATATTACATGGAAGTGTTTGAGTCTAACTGCTGGTTAATTTCCCGTGGGCTAGTATTTCTAATAACTCTGTAGCCAAAGAACTAATTAAGTCTCTGGATCCAGGCTTAAAATAGCACATTTCCATTTTTATATTTAAAAGTTCAAACACTTCAAAGCAAAAGTAAAGGTTTATGCTAATGAAAGTATTATTATCATTCTTGTGTTACTTAATTAACAAGAAAATGTCATAACATTTACCCATCACTGACTTGACCTGCAATGTTTAATTTACCCAAATAAGAAAGAAGTATATTTATATTTAAACTGGTACGCCTTACAGATAATTAGACAAGTTAATAAATTGATATTGTAATGCCATCATGACACTTCAATATGTACACTCCTGTCTGGGACTTAAATTATATACTGCTATAGTGTCCTGAAAACCTGAAATTGAAACCTCAAACAAATAAAATAAATAAATAAATAAATATACAAATAAATAAATTGTAGTTTAATTTTCTTTAGTTTACACCTTTCCTTTTATCTGGCAAATTAAAATATAGCAACCTTCTCATCGCTGTATAACCAGTCATACCTGGCCTCTCTCAAATTTGTTGAGGTTGTTTGATTTCTTGAGATAGCGCTCTCCGGTGTCCCCGTTTTCTCCATAAATATTAATGTAGACGTTGGGGTCAGCCCCGGCTCCCAGCATGTCACCAGTAAAGACGCTCACTTCATAGGTGTTTTCTGTCATGCAAGACAAGTAATGCATTACTAACACCCTCGGTCTATGTAGGTCAGGGTATCAGGGAAATGTGTCAAATCAAGCCACCACTGATTCGAAATAGTAAATGTAAACATATCAGGACACAAATAATCACAAAAAATTTTGCTCTGAGTGATCTGCCTCTCATCTATTTCCTGTAATGCGTGCTGTTCTAGAATGTTCTAGAAAGGCCTGAAGTCGCTGGTTAATGTCGCTCTGGTTAATGTTACTTAATTTCCTAGGTGACAAAGTTAAGTTTGTTGTTGTGGGCGGTGTTCGCCACTTTGTTTATGTTCTTATTTACACAGTCAGGGCTGTGTAGAAGTACCAGAGGATATATTTGGTGAATTTGACAAAAATTGTATTAGCTTACATTTAGCTTGCAATAGCTGACAATTGTTTCTGTTTGTTTTTGGATGATTACAGCATTGTAATTGGAAGGTGATGTCCTTTCAATGTGTTACATATTATTGCTAGTTCCCACTAGCAATAACCACTTGTCTCCACCAGGGGGTCCCCTGCCTTGTACCTTCCAGATCCTCTGTGTCCTCAGGTAGCAGCTCCACCACATTTTCCCCATCCTCCTCACCACTGGCCAGCCAGCGGGAGCAGGGAAACCGGTATGTCAGCACCACCTCCTGCATCTCATCCTCACCACCCTCGTCATCATCGTCCTCGTCCTTCTTCTTCTTCTTCTTCTTCTTTTTCTTGTCCTCCTTCTTCTTCTCTTTAGGCGCCAGGGCCCATATTAGGTGCTTGACGTCTACCTTCTCCAGGAACCAGCCGGCGCCGACCCCCGACCCGTCGTGGCCGATACGGATCTTGAAGATCTTCCCCACGTCTCCGGCCTCTATCTGAGGGCCAATGGAGAGAATGGGCCGACGTTGCTTAAATCTGGGTTTCTGCTAAAAGCCATATTCAACTGCATTGATCAACGTGGTGTGCAATAGACCTATTGCTAAGCCCCGCCCATCGAACGCAGATGAACCAATGACAGGTCAGTACCAGCTGCATTCTGAACTAATAGAAAACATCCTGTTTGATATAGTAATTAGAAATTGTAATTTTTGTTTAGGTTATAATACCGATATAAACTGAAAAATTGGTCATGTGGCAGGTACATCGACAACTCAGTGTAAAAACGGTTAACAAGGATGTTTACATGTTGCAGCAACGAAAACAGATTTTACTTTTCTGGCTAGCTAGATAATAATAGGCATACATTTAATGTATTACGGTAATATTTTCTTCTGCTTATTTCTTCGGATGTAGGTCTTGGATGATTGAATCTGCTATCATGATGAACATGAAATGAGAGCCTACCGTTATTGTAATATGTAAACTTGCCTAAACGTAAGCTTGTCGTACACCATATCTATATGTGTCTATTTCTAGACAAAACCAGGTCCTGCTGTCTCCATATATTGTAGAGCCTGTAGAGCCTAGTTTTGACACTGAACTGAGCTGCCACTGTTGCTCTAGTCAGCTCTGCTAGTTTTGTCCGATATTTGTTTGAGTTAGCAACAGTAACTACCGGTAAGTCGAGGCCGGACTTAGTGACAGGTCTATTGTGCGAGTGACACAGCATTACGTTTGGTTTGATTTCACTTTGTCCACAAATTGAAGCGCAAGAGTATTAGAGCATAATCTACTATTTAATGTTAACTCTGCCCAAAATTGCATGTTAATATTATAATTTGCAACCCACAACTTGCAGTTAATTCAAATAAGTCAATAATTTGATCCAGCTACAGTATACCTTAAATATTTCTGTTGTGTTGCGCTCGTAGTTGTTTGATCTGCTTTTCAGCGTCAAGACCTCTGTCTTGCCTTTTTCTCCATAAATTTGAATGAATACATTGGCATTGGTGCCGGCGAATGTCACGTCTCCAGTGAGCACAGTTATCTCATAGTTGATCACTGCAAAATAAACACACATATCAAAGCTTTCTTTGTGTACATGTGCATTCCCTCTATGTATAGCACTTTACAGCTGCAATAGCACTGAAAAGTGCTATACAAATAAAGAGTATTATTATTATTGTTATTATTATTATTATTATTATTATTATTATTATTACTATTATTATTAATATGTGTGCCGTCTGTTTTCTGAGTGCGTGTCCAACCTACATTGTTCTATCTCTAGGATCTCGCTGGGGTAAATCTCCACCTCTGTTTTGCCGTCGGCCTCATCCTTGCAAAGCCAGCGGTGACTCGGGAACATGTAATGTTTCCCATTGACGGGCACCATTATCTGCACACTGTCCAGGAACCACCCTGCACGCATGCCCTCATTGGTGTGCCCAATCATCAAGCGATTTATCTGGAATAAGAAATGAAGCAAACCAATAGGACAGTCAGGTCAGTTTACATGGAGCCATTAAGAATGAATACTCTTTTATACCCGTCACATTTGTGAAGAATAAGTGTGCCTGTGAATCCTTACTTACATTTAATGTTGCATTTACATTTAAATTGAGTGAGTGGTGATATTATTGCCCTTTGCTAATGCCCCTTCTTATGTAACAGAACTGAGGACCAAAGAGCTACAGTGCCACTCTACAGTTCTTAGTGGGTGATAAAGGAACATCTGTCCTAGGTGCATTGTTTTGTGTTCATATTGAAGTAAATATGTATCTACATTTACAGCAGCTTTAATGTTTTTACATGCAGACAAACTATTTCTACCCACTCTGATCATTGTAAATGTCTAATGTCTCCCAAGTACTAAAGAACCCAAAAATGGGTCATAACCTCAACTGATCAAAGCCTAGATTACAAAATCATTTGCATAGGTCAATAGCCACGTCAACACAACACACCTGTCCAATATCCAACGTTTCCACAATGAAAATGTCAGTGCGGCCCGTCTCAAAGTAGTTCCGTAGGTTGTTGTCTGAGACCACCAGCATCATTTTGCTGGTGTCCCCTTTCTCGCCATACAACTTGACAAACACCTTGGAGTCTGAACTGCCTCCCGAGATGTTACCGGTCTTCACTGCCACGTGGTAGCTGACGTCTAACACGGACACACAGAATAAACAGACACTCAGACATAAGCACGTCAAAGCCCACATGTACGCCAAGCTTCATATTTCATCTTAGCAGAAGGAAAGTCAGCCTTAAGGATTGGAGATGATGTTCACACGTCCGTTTCACTTACTGAAAAGACGCTGCCCATCTGAGAAAGGCACTAGCTCTCTAACAATATGCCCATCATCCTCGTTACGGTCCAGCCACCTAGAACAATCCATGCAAATATTGTCATCTGACATGTGAAGCCTCACCCACACATTGCATTAGCGCAGCATGAAAACCACAACAATAACTATTGTATTTACTAAACGTAGGGCTGTGCAATTAATCACAATCACATTTTAATCGGGATTTAAATTATAACAACATAACAATCACAAAAACAATGTCATCGAGAAAAAAAAAACAGATTATTTAGCATGTTACGCTTTGTAAACTAAGTAAACTCTTATTTTGTGTTTTTGAATGACACACGGGCGCACAATTTCGATCCTCCCAGGGTTAAAGTGTAAGATCAACGGGAACATTATTAAGGAAAAACTGAAGTTGTTTTGAAGTGTTTTCACTGTTGATTTCTTTCACTGTTTCATAGATTTTTTTTTAAAGTGCAGTGTAGTAAAAGTCAATGAGTAATCATGTGAAATAATCGCAATTTTAATATTGTCCAAAATAATCTTGATTATGATTTTTTACCCTAACTAAACGCTGATGTACTGTAGTCATACAGGGGTGAACAGGACATGAGCCCTGTCTAAGTGTTTCACCTGTTACAGGGGAACTCCACCGCCTCTGCTTCAGCCTGGCCCTCCTCCCGGACCAGGACTTTGTCCAGGAACCAGCCACAGCCCCCGCCCCGACCGTTGTGTCCGATCCTCACCCTGCGTATCTGCCCAATGGTCACCGACTCGATTATAAACTCGTCCATCTGTGGGCACACAGAGCAGAACCACCACATTAAGGCGTTTTTTACAACAAAGACTGATCTAATAGGAACATCTGAAAACACACAAAAAACAACTCTACAGTATGGCCTGACATTGAAAACAGAAGACTCAACGGAGCCACAATAGCCTACTGCATGAAACGGTAAATCTCTACAAACATCGAAGATTGGCTATACTGATGATTTCATTATTTTATTTAGTTGTACTGATACTGATACTGATAGTGATAAGGCATTCACTCATTCTACCCACACTGCCTTTCTCAAACTTGTTGACGTTGTTTTTGCAGTTGATCAGCTGCCGTTCTCCGGTGTCTCCCAGGTCTCCGATAATATTCAGGAAAACCATGGCATCTGTTCCACTGCCACTAATAGTTCCCGTGCATACGGTCACTCTGTACTTTATCACTGTAAAGCACAATAACTAATTTTTATATGTGATGCAATGTTACACTGGAAACTATGGCAACTGATTGTGGTAGCTGTTCAAAACAGTAGCAATGTACTACCTGTGCCAGAACTAAGGGGGCTGGGCCATACCGGGCCTCAGCGTTATTCCAGCACTGATATAAGGGACCTACCAGGTAGGGGATCTGAGATATTGTCCCCCGTGGCGGGTAGCTCCCTCACCACCTCGTTGTCATCTTCATTCACATCCAGCCAGCGCTCACAGGGGAACTTGTACTTCTCCTTGGTTAATGTTTTCATTATCGATGCCTGCTCACAAAAAGGGTGTTAAGTGAACTTCAGATTAAGGATATGACACCTTTAAGGCCCCCGGCAAACTTTCTGTGTCCGCAGAAAGCAGAGGTCCGCGGACTGTGTGTGTAAATGTAAATGTCATCACGCACATGCATGTGGACTGTCCGCGCACCTCTAAAATGTTGTCTGTGTGGACATGTGCGCTTTGACTGTGCATGTGCGACAGGCTGAATGAAGCCTTTGGTAGTATGCAAGGGCCTTTCGAAGTTAAACATTAACTTTAAATGCTTTTTGTTTTGTCAGTAAAACTCTTGTATAAGTGTAAAATTATTTATTCAAACTATTTATATTCCTTTGTTTCTCATGTAATTTTTTGCATATCAATTCTAATACAATCATACAATATTTTTATTGTCTTTTTTTCTTTCTTGTATTTCCCAAAATGGTCCATGGTCATTTTTTAAATAAATATTGTGCATTAAAAGTGTGTATAAGAACATGAACATACAAAGCAACATGCACTGTAAATTAAATATTGGTAGGTATTGGTATGAGTAGATTGACTATGGGACTAGACAGAATGTTCTGTCCAATCCCATGTTGCCTGTCTTCGTTATTATCGTTATTATCGTTATTATCCATGTATATGCCGTTTCCCCTTGTTCCTGAGTTTTGGAATGAAACCTTTTGTATCACGAGTCCTGCCTGCATGTTGTGTGTTTGGGTCCTAATTCAGGGTTGTGTGGAAACTAAAGCCAAGCATTGTAACTGACTCACCTTGCTGAGATGCCATCCTGCAAATGGATTTTTCTTCTCATGCCAGATACGGAATTTGGTCAACTTTCCCATATCAGGTAGCTCCACCTGTGGGACCACATTAAAAATAAATAAATACAATATATATATGTATATGTACAACTGAGATTTGGGTGCCTCACCATAAACTTGTCCACGTGGCCCTGTTCGAAGTTGTCCGATTTATTGTCCAGTCTGATCTCGTCCGACTTGCCCTTATCTCCATAAATCTGGAAGGATATTTCTGCATCTGTGCCCGCACCGGGCAGATCTGACGTCCAGATCCACAAGGACCATGGGTGCTCTGTGAATATTACCAACCGTCATGTATGAGTGCTGAATAGTGCTATTATTACTCAGTACAATCAGTATATCTTTACCTTCTCCAGCCTTGTTTTACAAGAAAATAGCTGAGTCATTAAGCATTTACACCTTGTTATTTATACATTTATTTAAGTGTTATATTAGATTATCTATTATAGGAATCTAGGTCAATCTAACCTTGAGGGAGAAAATGAGATTCAATACATGACACATACGTTACATAAAACATAGTTTTGCAGAGCCAGCCTTTACTACGTAAAGTCAGGGACAGCGCTGGTTAACTGTGTCAAGATCCGCCCACTTACTGTAGCTATTTTGATTGACATGCACGACGACCAACCGCATAACTCAATGACCGGACGTTAAACTTACACTGAGGAATCCATTGGGACTTTTAGCTACTACTGTTAGATAAGTAAGCAAAGTATGATGCTTAAAATAAATGGAATAACTGAAATGAGTAAATAAAGCACTACACTAGCGTCGCACCAGAATCACGGATATAGACTTTGTGAATGCCAATGCTAACAGCCAATGAAAATTGACTTCCTCACTTCCTGAAAGTCATCAAGCTTACAAGGGTATATGTTTCATATGTTCATAATTGTATGTGACATAGTGCTAATGAACAGAAGAGGCTGAGACTATATCAAACAGGAGGTTTCATCAAACACTAGGTTTACCACCATCCTTACAAACTACATTTGTGAAGTCCTTGTAAACTGTAACAAACTGTAACATTGTGTTTATCTGGATATCTTCATTGAATTTCATCTTCAGTCTAAGACTAGGCTCAATGCATGTCCTCTAAATATCTTGGAAAACCATTGTTGTTACTCACTCTTCTGTCTCTTCTGCCTTAGGGAGACCATCTCATACAGCTCTCTCTCTATTAAGCAGTCTCCTTCATTGTCATCCAGCCATTTACTGCATGGGAAGGTCTGCTCAATCCCCGTGAAGGGACAATACACCACAACCTGCACGAGGACGAAACAGGCTCACGTTAGATTACAGCATCACGTGTAGTTAGCATGAGTGTGTGTCTGTGTGTGTGTGTGTGTGTGTGTGTGCGTGTGTGTACCTTCTCACAGTACCAACCAGCACTGACGCCACCATTGTCATGTCCAATGGTGACTCGGCTAAGGGGGCTGAGGAGGGCAGCAATCTCAATGGTACAGATGTCAGTCAGACCGCGCTCAAATTTACCCCCCTCCAAAAACACCTGGGAAGACACACAACATTAAGGTTGTGTTATAATATAAAAGTCATTATTTTCAATGTTGGTCAGCTCATGGTTGTTTATAAATAATGCCACACCTAAGTAAGTTTCAACCCATTGTATTGACGTAATTACAGCAGAACACACGTGTGCATGCATGTAAATGTAGTCAGTCTCTCCCAATTACCCTGCCGCTGTTTTTGATCCCTTTTGATCCATGCATCACGATGTGGATCTTTGAGTTGGTGCCAGCACCCCGGATATTCCCTGTCACGATCTGAATAGTGTACACAATACCTGGCGGGTATGGTTACAAGTCAAACAGTCAGCGTCTGTGCCAGCCTACTTCTGCATCTCAAATGATCTGAAGGAGAACATTTGCCAGCTCAAAACACTGATTGCTGTTTTGAGCTCAGCAAAGTATATAAATTTGTGAAGGCTCAGCTCGGCACGGCATGACTCTGCACTGCCAGCCCAGCGCGGTTGAACATTGCATTTCCATCACACCCGAACACTTGAAGGTGTGTCTTTAACCGTTGACGCGCTTATCTTGAGTCAATCACGTTTCAAAGTAGCGCCCTCTTTAATGCACTTGGCTACTTTATTAGTGCACTGTACAACACTGGCAGCGATTTGTCAACATGGATTTTCAGGCGGTTACGCCATTTTACTTGCCATTGAAAAAGAAAAGAAACAGTAGCCTAGAGACACATTGAATATAGCCTATGAAAAAAAGTGCATCAGACTCAGCACCAATGGACTGATCCTCTGTCTGCTCCGCTAGGATTGCATTAATGAAATGATGACTAAGCCCATAACGTCACAGAGGCTCACTTGGCCCCACTCCATCAAGCCCATCTCGGGCGCGACTCTGTACGACCTGGCGCGGTAAAACTGGTAATGGAAGCGCAAATCAGCATGGCGCGGCCAAATGTGCCAGTTGAAAAGCCCCAATAGAGATTTGATTATTATAAATTTGTTTAAGGTCACATAAGGTGATGATAAGGTAATGATTAACAGAATACAGCCATATGGCCTGCCAATGTGTCATCATAATTTGGCCATACCTTCTTAATTAAAGTACTAGTTTGTTGCAATATACTTTACCAGGTTCTCCTGTGAGCAACCAATGGCTAGAAATAGATGCTTGGTCTAAACATACCTGTGGGCTGGGTCCCTCCAACCAGAATATCCCTCTGGATCTTCCCATCATCCTCATCAATAGCAAACCATCGGTTCACTGGGAATTCATACACAATCTTGTTCCCCATGTCGTCCAACACCACCTATGGAAAAATTACAAAGAACAAGATATACAAAGTTGTGATTTTAATAATTAAAACATGAAATAAAAATAATTGTGCAACTGTGGTAGCGCATAAATCATATTGTATATATGCGTTATTTTATATCAGTAAAAAAGTGGCATCGTATTGGTCATTCTGCTATACTTTAAACCGTATTCCTGTTCATGGTCTTGGCATCAAAAATATATTGCCGATACATTTTCTTTCCGTATGGTTAGAGCATCAGATTGTTGCCCCGTGAACGTCTCTGATGTCAGGCTGTGTTGTAATCACCAGCAACATCTCATCCACTGCAAGAAAGCCGATCCATTAATGAGGCATGGTTTCCTTTTACAGAAAGGCAGGGTATCAGCATGCCGATGCCCAGTGTGTGAAATAGAGCAGGAGAGCGAGAGAGCAAGAGCAATAGAGAGAGAGAGAGGGAGAGAGAGGGGAGAGAGGGAGGGAGAGAGGGAGATAGAGAGAGCCTGTTTCGATGACCTCATCCCTTGGCTCCACACACAGTGTACTGTATTGGAGGGCTGGGGATACCTCACTCTCCGATGAGAGGGCAGAGAGCAAGGCAAAGTGTTGCATGTCTTAAGTACCTCTCCAGACTTTATAGTTAAAGCTATACTGCATTTTTGTTCATCACTCAACCTGCACCACCTATATACAGTATATTTTCACTTCTAACAAATCTGCAAAGCTCTTAGTATTATCTTAGTTATTCTAGTTTGTCCAGTCGGTGGAGAATTAAATACTATAAGCTATAGTTTGACTTTGCACACCCTTTTTGATGTTTTTTACATTTCCTATCCTTAACTTTCCAATTATCTGTAAAAGAATAGTCAACATGATATATAATGGCATGTAGCATGTACACATGAAATTAATTGTGATATAAAGTAGTTAATTAAATTCCACCTTATCAACAAACCATCCTGCTGAAGATCCCTTGTTATTGTGGCCAATGGTGATCTTCCTTATTTTGCCCAAGTTTGGAGCTTCAATGGTGAACTTGTCCTCAGTTCCGCTTTCAAAATTATCTTTGTCATTGTCCAGTCGCCTCTCACCTATAGAATATAAAACCAATGCTTGGTGTTACTAGGAAAAGGCTAGCCTGATGTAACCAGATCTAAAATTGGCTTTGTGTATAAGGTCTGGCAATGCTCCATTGGAAAGTGTTAACTGTTGTTTCCTCCTACTATTGGACAGCATTTAACCAATCGGCATTGCTACATATGTTTAGATCGCTTCATCTAGCTCTACCACCATTTCGCTTGACTTCAACATAATCTCACTAACCAACCCTGATTGGACCGCCAATGACCGCCGCAGTGTCTGTGACAGCGCTAATGCGACCACGGTTTCCAGACTATATCAGCTAAATAAATTGAGCTGAGAGCATAGTAGGGCAGGCTATGAAAAGGCAGCATTGTGGCATTTGATGCACAATATTAGAATGTATAATTTGCCAGATTCAAGAAAAGTTTTTATCAATTCGGGATTACATGTTTATATTTCAAAACATTTTGTGCAGTACACAGTGCATTTCCATGGTGCTTTACCTCTAAATGTCAAACAATCAAAGCTAAAGACAGCATATGCTAGACTTTACATTGGCAGGCCTGAACTGAACTACTGTATATGTGTGCGGAAGCATGCATTTGAAAAATAGACCAATAAAACTGTACTGGCTATTTACCTGTGTCTCCAAACTCCCCAAATATATTGAGAAAGACATCTGCATCTGTTCCACTGCCTTTTACATCCGCAGTGAAGACAGACACAACATACTTATTATCTAAAGAGGAAAGAAATAAAATACAATAATTATTTTGATTATTTAAAATTACCAGATAAGATTAAGTGTACATGTTCTCCACATGTAATAAAACTCTCTGGTAAACTAAGACAAAATAGATGTGACATATTGAAAATAAAATGTGTTAGATGTTTTAATTTCTCTTTAAAACAACCTCGAAGTGCTCTGAACCTCTGTTCACGTGAACATTGCCATTACAGTTTATCACCACAATAAACCTCAATATTGCTAAACTAATTCCATAATATGTTAACTGCCCTGAAAGCAAAAAAAAAAAAAATATATATATAAAAACATACATTTGGGCATCTCCATGGGGTCCATGGTCCCCAGCAGGTCTCTGATGAAGACCTTGTCCCCCTCTTCCTTGCTGAGCCAGTTGTTGCAGGCAAAGTAAAACCTGAGGTGAGGCCGGATCACATCCGTCACCACCACTCGGTCCAGGAACCAGCTGGCGTTCAGGCCTGTGTTGTCATGTTCAATGCTGGGGGCAGAGTAGAACAGACCACTGACGGTGTCAACAGGTAAACAACCCAAAAAGGCTAAATAATAATAGTGCAAATGCCATGGGATTCACACAGCAGCATACCGTATCTTTTTCAGCGGTCCAACACTGTGGGTTTTAATCCGGAATACGTCCGTTTTGTTCTTTTCGAATGCAGTTCGACTTCTGAAATGGCAAAATTGTAAAAATACAATTGTGAGACTAAATCAAGGGATATCACATTATCACATTGCGTTAAGGTGTGATATGGTGCATTAGTTAAAAAATCCACACTGTATTTAAAGATTGTATTTACACTAATCAATGCAATATTGAACATGTAATAGATGTGTAATAATAAAATCAGGCATCTCTGTTTAATATCATTAACCTCTGAAAACACAGCACACATTCGGTTACATAACCATCCATGTGATCACCACGGCAACCAGCATGCATGATCAAGTATTACATTACCTCTTCTCTGTGCTGTCAAAATGGAGAAAAAGAAGGAAAACAATTATTAATGTCATCCTCAAAAATAATTTGAATTTAAACACTGAATACTTTCTGAGCGCACACTGACTGAATGTATTTACACAGCACTGTGTAAAACACAGTATTGTATTATACATCATGGTCTATCCATTGTGAGGGACTCACTTGCTAGCCAGATGCAGCTTGGGAGTGATGCCATAGTCCCCAAACAGAGTGATGAACACATTGGCATCTGTGCCGGCCCCTCGCTCATCTCCAGTGATGGTCACCACCTCATACACTAAAGTGGCATCACAGGGATTGTTACACTGAAGCAAATGTACAATAGCTATGCATATATCAGGCTATTGAGATGATATATATATATATATATACTGTATATAATAAATACATGTAAGATATAAGGCGGAGAGTAGCGTGTCTGTGTGTATCTATGTATCTATGTAACTAACACCAGATGAGTAGCCGTTCAGCATCTACAGTATGGATGCTTATTGGCTTTGCTCATGTCTGCTCATACGGCTTTACATTGGAACATTCTACACTCACTGTACACTACAGCAAGCGCCAACAATAGCCTTCGGAAGACGGTAAATTCCTTATCAGGATGTAAAGCCCCTCTCTGATGAGTGATGAGTGTCATGTGACCGTAGGTTAGTGATATCAGAGGGTTGTGTGGACGCTACACTGCTTGGTGTAGCGTTACAAATATGCTAAACAATGTGCCCATTACTCCAGGAACCAGATAGTGTAATAGGGCCACTCTATAGCCAATAACTGCAATCAATCAGAAATGATGGCAGCAATAAATGATTTAGCATCTCAATCCTTTCCCAGGCATTAGTTACCATTCACGCGTCTCAGAAGCTGATTTACAACGACATATGTGTGTGTGTGTGTGTGTGTGTGTGTGTAATCACAGGATTACCTTTTTTCTTGTGGTATTCATCCTCATAGTTCTCAACTGTCTCTGGCTCGTATGTTCGGAGCTCATTTTCATAAATCTCCACGTAGTTTTCCACCTTCTTCTTCTTGCCTTTGGACTTCTTGGTGTCATCGTCACTGTCCCCCTTTTTAGACTTCTTGTCTTTCTTTTTCTTCTTCCCCTCGTCTTCCTCCTCAGAGTCATCTTCGTCCTTCTTGGATTTTTTACTCTTTGCCCCCATGTTGTCTGTGGCTGACGATGTCTTCTTCTTCTGTCCTTTCCTGGAGCTCTCAATCACATCAGGAAGACGTTCTACTCTGGTTTTGTTATTTGAGTCATTATTGTTGCCCTCATCTTCTGAGCTCTTGGAATCCCTGCTCAGCTCATCCCTGCTGTCCGGGACGCTTTTCCGCTTCTTCTTGAGCTTTCCTTTTGCTTTGCTCTTCCTCACGGTGGGCCCTGACTCATCAGAGATATGTCCCTCTTCACCGTCGACGTGCGACTTCTTCCTTCGGTGCCCAGCACGCTCTGGGTCAATTGCATGCTTTTTTTTCTTCTTGGGTTTTGCCTCCGGATCCTCTGGGTCGTCGTCATCTACTTCTTGGGTTTCGTCCTTTGCTCTCTGTGTTGTTTTTTTCTTTTTTGCGGGCATCTTTAATTTATTCACTACCGCGCAACTGTAACTGATTCCTGTGGGTTCCGCTGAAACTTGATTAAACTGACCTGTGGCACCGGAGCGGACGAGAGGTGACCTACCGACGGGACAGGTCAGTGAGGGCGAGCTGAGCTGATTTAGCAGAGGAAGAGCTGCAGAGTGATGTGCCACAGGCTGCAGGGAGGGGGGGGGGGTTGCCCTGACCCCTCAGCACAGCAGATCTTTAGCCCCACCTGCAACAACCTGCAGTGCCTGCTGAGCAACCTCATTTAAAATGGCCTGGTCACATGAGCAGAGGAGGATAATAGCTCATAGCTACCAATATACCTATAGACAGCCAGACCATTCTTGCCCACAATAGGAGTGGCATTAGCCTCATTTGTATAATTTGATATTGCTTAGCCTACATATTAAACATTTATCTGAATAATACTTTTAGGGTCAGCTGACTGTGGGACATTTTTCTTCAGGTTCTTACCTTTTTGCAACTGGAAGCCAGTAGACATGACCTGTGCAATGGCCTTCTAATTTGTGCCCATATTACTAATTGCAATGTAATCTCATTACCATTGGAATGAGATAGACTACATCCATGGGAGAACCACCCCACCTAGTACTGAAGCATCTGAGCTGAACGGACTCCCACAATTCAGAAGGCAGATCTTTCTTCCATGAGCCAGGTGGACAATAACACCAGGTCCAGAGGAAGAGCAACTCTCCATGGTCGCCCCGCTTTGCCTGAATGATCAGAACTCCACGACCCAAACCTGAGACCGACGCTACGCTACAGGCTATTTTAGTTCATCAATACATCCACAACATATTGTAGGGCTACCGTAGCCAGTATATTAAAATATACACTGTAGTCTATTACTTAAACAAGCTACCGTAACATGGACACAAGCCTACCATTTTTAGCAATCAGATTTAGTAAATGAGTCTACCTAAAGTTTAATCCAGCACCTTGGTGGATGTTGGTAGGCTACTATTTGTATGTGGTCCATTTGTTAAATATGGGAAGAAAAATATCTTACGTGCTGGTATCAAATCCAGACGATCACTTTCCTAATGTCTGTAGATAAATCTTAAGAGACAGACTGCCATATTAGTTGGGCAATTCAAGCGTGAAACCTTAAATGTCACCAGTAGAGGGCAGTATTCTACCAAGATAGGGTATACAGAACTACATTTCACTGCTACTGTTGTTATGGTCTTGCTCAATCAATAATAGTGTGATGTTGAATAAAACAGATGGAAGCTGTTAGCCTCATTATGGCATCAGTTCATCTGTCTGTTTTATGAACGTTTTTCCAGTTATGCTACACACATGCAGGTGATGTAAACATGTTTGACAGGACATGGCAGACTTATTTTCTTAAATAATGATGAGCCACTTTCAAAACCCTTATTTGACAACTGTTTTACAAATTTACTTTTAACACAAACAGGGATCCATGCTGTATTTCTGTAGACGAGACTGCTAAACCTTGAAATCCCCAAATTGTTCTGGAGAGAGTTGCTGTTCTTAAAAGCAGTTATGAAATGACCAAACATGTTGATTCAAAGCAATCTCAAATTCTTGCAGTCTGAGAAAGGCTATTGGGGAGAAACCAGAGCTCCCATATTCAGATGATACAGTATGTTCAGATGAACTTACTAAAAATAGAAAAGGATAATGTAAAAGAAGTAGATCTAAAACAAACAAGTGTTGTTCTATCATCTCCATTCCTTATGGAGGTTTATGCAGGTTTCATTTATCAAATAGTTACTTGCAGCACTTTTTTGTTATTTCAATATTATAGGTAGTAATTTTAGACTACAGAGAAGAAGAATCCATATCTGTTTTGAGGACACCTATTGAACTTCAAGAGAAGCATTTATCTATGATCGTCTATACACACATTGAAAGGGTTTGGGTTACAACACTCATAACTCATAACATACAGTATCTCAAAAATCATCGGCCATTGGTCAAACCCATTAGGCTACAATCTACTACCAATGCCACTGAAATAACTTTTTGGCATTGCAGTTACTTTTCCAGAACCAGCCACATGTTTTGTTTTATTGCATATGCTAGTAGAGACATTAATCTGAGCCTATCCTAAATTTGAGACCAGAAATCTCGTTATTGTAATGCAGTAATGCAGCATTACTTGGATTAGTAATTGTCATTTCCTGACTGTTTTGGAAATAGTAATTAGTTACACTACTAGTTACTGAAAAAAGTAATACCATTACAGTAACTAGATACTAGTAACTAGTTACTGCCCAACACTGACAGTTAGTAGCAATTGCATACATTTACACCTTTACTGTAGCTACAAATTTAACATCCATCAATAGACCATGGTATATGAGCCAGGACAGACAGAAGACAGAAGCAGAAACATAAAAAAAACAATAATACCTCTTGATGACAAACAAAAGGAGTAGCACATAGCTCTTGTTATAAAACAGTTGGAGAGAGGTTGATAAATTAGAGTAAGACTTGTATAGGACTGTGTGATTCCTACCGGATGTGCTGCTGAATGCAGCTCCGAATATCCATCATAATGAGTTTCCCAAGGCTGTTGTTTATTTAGTGTATTATTAAATGTTTATTTTCTTGTGCAGAAAGTCCAGAAAGATTTTTATCACAGCATTGCTGCCATCCTTGACATTGAAGACTGATAAGACAGAAAATAAACACAACAAAGATTGACCCAGTTCATGGACGATGTAGCGGAAGAAGACAGTAGGAGACAAATTGGAAACTAGAATCACTGCCAGTCAATGTCTTTGTTGTTCTTGACTGCTGCAAGATAATATGAGGTTCAGCTGACAGTGAAACCTAAAGCCAGATTTATTTTACTATATAGGTAAGCTGTCTTTTGTCATAGTTACAGCTGTGTGTGATCAAAGTGCTTGATTTAACTGTAAAGCACTTTGAGCTGCAATT
>JAOEGT010000024.1:544321-565101 GCA_025447795.1 Speoplatyrhinus poulsoni
TTGAGAGGCTGCAATGTTTTCACTTTGGCTGATTGTTGACTCCTAAGGTTCATTATTGTTCCGATAAAGAGGATTCACTTCTAAAATGAGGAGGCTACACAGGTTGTCATTTTTCAGAAGAGGCGATGCAGGGTAGTGATTGTGAAAGTAATATAGAAATGTAACGAGTAACGTATAATTACTCTTAATACCTAGTAATAAGTAAATAATTCCATTACTTTTTGAAGGAGTAATAAACAACTAGTAACTTATTACAATTGCTGAGCAACTTGCCCAGCACACAGTCAAAAACCCAGTATGATCATCCTGCAGCCAACGGCAGCTCTGTGTGCGTTACCTGTAGGGCTTGACGTCGCTGTGCTGCATCATGTGCCTCTTTAGGTGGCTGGTCTGCGTGAAGGCCTTGTGGCACACCTGGCACTTGTGCGGCCGCATGCCCTGGTGCGTGAGCAGGTGCGTGTGCAGGTGGCTGAGCTGCTTGAACAGCTTGCCGCACAGGTGGCAACCGTGCGGCTTGATGCCGCTGTGGCCCAGGATGTGCGTCACCAGGTTGTACTTGGACGTGTACGATTTGTCGCACATGCGACACTTCCAGCGCTTCTGCTCGCCGCCCACGTCCACGCAGTAGCTGTCGTCCACGTGAACGCTGGCGCCCAGCTTCTCGCCGCTGCCCGCTCCGCCCCTGGGAGCTCCCGGGGGGCCGTGGCGCCCGGCCCTGAGGGCCTCCATGGGATAAAAGACCCCTGGGGGGAGGTGGGTGAGGCGGCCGGGCAGGAAGAAGGGGTAAGGCAGCAGGCCGGGGTGGAGAGAGGAGAAGAATGGGGGGTGGAGGAGAAGGGGAGAGGGAGGCCAGGTGGGGGACGGGCCGAGCGGCTCCTGCTTCACCCGCACGGGGACCCTCGCTGGCTTGCGGCTCCCCGACAGGGCCCTGTGGTGGAGCTGCAGCCGGTTCAGGTCGATCATGCCCTGGGCGGGCGTGGCAGCGGGCAGGGAGAAGGGAGGGAGGTGGGAGAGATCCACCGTGCGCTCCACGCTGGCTCCCTCGCCCACCTCCTCTTCTCCTCCTGGGCTTTGAGAGTCGCCCCCCCCCGGCGGCGCATCCATTTTCAACGGAGTTCTTTTGCGCTTCTGGGACCCATCCTTGTGGGGGGAGTGTTCGCTTTTGTGGCCGAGGGGAGACAGAAGGGCGGGGTGGCTGAACGCACTGGCATAGGAGGAGTCTCCGGTCGGGGAGAGGTCGGGGAACAGGCCAGGGGAGACATTTAATGGGTTCATGTAGATCGTGGAAGGGCATAAGTAGAAGCTGTGGTGAGTTGCCTGCCTGGGCTCAGCCTTGGCGGCAGAGCTTCTCGCTGGTGAGAAATGTGTTGTGTCTGTCTCCATCTTCATTCTGGACAGGAGACGACACAAGGGTGTTATTGCAGCCAGTAATGTAAAAAGAAAAAGAAACATTCAATGGAAATGATTGTCGTGGGACTATATTTATGTGTTTATTTTCAGCTAAACAAAATATATTTACATTTGACCTTTATCTCAATAATTAATCAAGGCTCTATTTTTCAGTGAGTTATATTGCTTTCAAATGTGTTCTAATGTGATTTATGAACCTAGGCCTATTCACTGCCACACCTCCACTTCCTCATAGTTTATTCAAAAAGGTTTCCAAAGAGGAAAGAGGAAAAGATGATTTTATCTGAAAGTTGATGCACCTCCTTTGGGCACACGAATGTTTGCGTTCACCCCATACACACCTCTTCTCTTGCCATTTAACCTGAAACCTTTCACTTCTCCATTTCTCGCCAGTCTTCGGTCTCCTATCATTCCTGAAATTGGGAAGTTGCAGCCATGACATGCACACCTCTACCTCCTTCACGCATCTCGCTTCTCCCTTTTTATCCTAATCTCTGATCTGTTCATCTGTCTGCTCTCATGATGAAGGAACACTTCCCCCTTTTGTCTTGAGCTACAGTAACAGTGCTACATTGTTGACTTTTCCTGGAAAACATCTACTGTATGATGTTCTATAATGGTATATATAATATATACTGTATATGGTAATACTGTATACTATTTCAATTGTGTGTAAACATCACATGTTTGCACATGCAATGCTTTGAAATATCAAAACATTCAAAACATACCAGAACATTAAATAATTTTTACTGCATTTTGTGTACAGTATATCCTGATATAGGGAAACACAAAATAATGGGCAATATTTGAATAAAGGAGCTGATAATCAGACAAGGAACTGTCTCACTTCTGCATTGCATTTAAGCTAAAATGATATAACTATGTCAATGAGAATGTTCAGAATTATGATGGAGTGATAAGGACAGTGTGAACAGGTAGTTTAGATGAAAACAGGAAACTGCTAAAGGAATTCATTAATGACGTACAGTGCTGTATTGTTTACTATATGTCATTGTTGTTGTTTTTTTGCCTTAACCTTTAATTAGTTTTGCATGTTCTATTAACTGCACTGTATGTGCACTGCATGTATTATGCACAAATTATTCTAGGTCTGCTTATATGAATCCTTTATCTTACTGGATTATGTTTTTGACTAAAGATGGCTATATTTTCCTGCACGTAATCTATTCTTCTTAAAAACCCATGTCAAATGCTCTTCTGCTCTAATTAAGGCACGTCATCACACTATTTTCTTCTATTTTCCTTTCTATCCTCTCACATTGCACATAGCTTGGGCATTCCAAGCCATCCGTTATTAAACTGGCAGCCCACCGAAGCCCCTCCTTATCCAAATGCCATGTAAGTGTGCGTGTAGAGAGAGGGAGAATGCCTTGTGTGTGCGTGTAACTTACCGGCACAGAGCAGCCAAGTGTGTTTTCTGTGATGCTGTGTGTCTGCCTGCGCTGTGGTGTTGTGGTGCCACCGCTGTATAGCTGCCTGTGCCTTCTCAGTGATCCTCTCGCTGCGCGCCGCTCTTGACAATGATGCCTGTCCACGGACAGCATTTGAAGTGACTTAAGAAAGAGAACAGGAACAATTGCTTTGTTCTCATTTTTTTCTGATGAGTACCTTCGGAGAGAGGAGGAAGGAAGGGAGGGGAGAGGAAGTCAACAAGGCTAGTGCCTTCCTGCAGAAAAATGAGGAAACACTAGATAGACATCTCTATTTCTCTATGAAGAAGGGATTTATGTGTGGAAAAGTGCTCAGAATGCGTTGGACAATTATCACGGAGGACAAGCTATTTGTAATGTGTCATTATGATGGATGGTGTTTTTCTGACTCAGACATGTATCAAGACCAGTGAGGCTACTTCTAATGCCAAGCTGACTGACAATTTAGGGGTAAAATGGAACACAATTTCCCAATATGATATCTTGTCAATATTTTGAAACAATAGCCCATTTTTCTAATACCGTTTGTATGGCCTACTATTTCTGAAAAGCATAGCTGAGAAAAAATTTAATTTTAGCCACTAGAGGGCAAAGTGGCCCTTGACAAACAAGGGTCAGGACCCCTCTGTTTAAAGTTAAAGTTGCATGCATTCAAAAGTAATTTTATCTTATGGTGAAAGACGTGTTATCAAGCATTATGTTCAGCTTTATTACTGCAATTACTTTACAGCAAAGTGATTTGATTACTTTTATTCAAAGCATGGCCCATGCATGACACAGTCATTAAGTGAACTCATGTCCAAAAATGGCCACAAATGTGGTTAGCTAAGTGCTAAATAAGTTCAAAACTCCTTCAATATGAATTCAATTAACTTTTTTTTTTGTCTTATTTTTAAAGTATCAGACCTCACAAATTAATTTTAGAGTGTTTGGAATATTTGTTATGCCATACATCCTTTATAGATTAGCTACTTTGATTTATACATACTAAATACATTACTCGTTATTAATTACGTACATAATGTCCTATGTACCTTTCCAACTATAAATCAGTGTGGTAATGTTTTTTAAGCAGTAAGTTGTTAATTGACAGAGTAGTGAGAAGACTGTGTTACGGTAATTGAGCTCATATCATTGGAAGAGTGAAACGCCATGCTAACTAATAGTCATCAGTGTTAATTACCCTGTTACATCAATTAACCTAAGACCTGAACAATGTACATCAATCCTGATAAAGAATAAAGAGTTCTCTTCATAAATACGTTAAGGATTATGTGTGGATGTGTTTAGCATATGTGGGTGTGTGGATGTGTGCTCATGCATACTTTTAGTACTGTTGTGAGTTTATGTATTATGTTATATATTTAAGTCATTTTGTTTATAAAACTCAATTACAGTACTTCAATGTTAGGGTCACTTAACAATTGTTTATTTTTCACGTTTTCTCTCTGTAAGATCAATTCAAGTGGGAGGCCCACATGCTGAATAATGCCCCACTAACCTGCTTTATGATGAGAACATCTTCATACCCACTGAATAAAGAGAAGATGTGAGAGATCATTTATATGTTGCTATCATATTCACATATTAGGCTGGGGTATTCAAAGTTTTTCAGGTCAAGGACCCCTTGTCTGATAGAAACACGGCACAGGCACCCCCAATTCTTAAAATAAACCATAAAAATATTTAAAGGACTGCTTGATTAGGGTCTCAAATGAATGAAACCAGCACTACTGAAACATTTTGCTTTGAAACTGACACCACTTCTTACAGTGAGTGCTGAGTTGCAGTCTCTCATCTCTCCTCTTCTCCTTCCTCCTCCAAAGCTTATATCGGTAGCTCAATCTAAGAGTTCACATTTAAAAATAGGTATTTTTTGCTGCTACGTGAAGGGTTAGGGTTAGAAAACACTAATTGTTTTAACAATCTCATCGTACTATTCTCCTCTCAGACACTCTGACCTTCTCTCCTCAGTGACATGCACAGTCACGGGCTGCAGGTCCGTTCGCTAATGGCGAGTAATAAAAGCGAGGCCACAGAACATTCAGGTGAATTGCCTGGCCTGATGACCTGGCCTGCCCTGTCCAGAGGACAGCATGTCGGCAGCAATTAAAACGTGTGTCATTAAGGACCTGTAAGTGGCATTCAGGTTTCTGTGTCACTCTCTACATGCGGAGGGCGAGTATATATAAGGGTTGCCAGGGCAGAAATGGACAAGCATCTGAGACCGCAGCTTAAGTGATTCGTTTCTCCAGTGCTTCAAAGGATCAGTAAGTACGTAACGTCATATTACTGAAGTCAGGATCATGATTTAACTACGTACTATCCCCTTGTGTTGCCAGATATACCTCTGAGATGTTGCTTTTAATCAGCCCCCCCTCCTCTGTCTTTCCACCATGCTCTGCATAGACATGAGTGGAGCATCTGTCTGTGTGTGTTTGCTGTTCCTCCTGTCGGTGTGTTCTGCCTGCTACATCTCCAACTGTCCTATTGGGGGCAAGAGATCAATCATGGCCTCTCCCCTACGCAAGGTAAGACGCTTTGGTTGTTGTTCACCTACTGTATGGAGAAAGCTGATAGGCTACAGTACTGTACTTCTACTGCATGGAGAAAGCTGATAGGCTACAGTACTGTACTTCTACTGCATGGAGAAAGCTGATAGGCTACAGTACTGTACGTCTGTATTCTCTCCCTACTGCGGTTTGAGACAGCTAAGCAAATTCAGCAACGTGGAACCCTAACCCTAACCCCTAACCTTGTTTGTTGCTTTGTATATTTATGGTATTTTAATTTTAGGAGGCTGTTATTAATATAGAAGATCAATCAGAGACTTCTTAACTGACCAACTATGTACAACAAGGGATTTTTTAATAGAAATAATATGAATAGGTTTATTGAAGTTTCATTTACAGTATACATTATGCATGGATTAAGGTTAAAAAGGCAAAATCAAAACTAAATACAGTGAATGATTGGCCTTGACATTGTCATTGTGTTGAAATGCTTCTGATATGTAACCATTAGAATGTTTTCTTTTTCTAGTGCATGTCCTGTGGCCCAGGGGACAGGGGCCATTGTTTCGGCCCCAGTATCTGCTGCGGTGAGGGCATGGGTTGTCTGCTGGGCTCCCCAGAGACAGCTCAGTGTGTGGAAGAGAATTACTTGCTCACCCCCTGCCAGACAGGTGGGAGACCCTGTGGCTCTGAGGGAGGACAGTGTGCTGCCCCCGGTGTCTGCTGTGATACAGGTATTCCTGTTTTCTGTCTTGTAGTTTAAAAGAAAGATGTAGTTTTACTATAGCTCCATTGGGAAGTGTTAACCGTCGTTTCCTCCTACTGGGCATAGACCTCTGGTTAATTTAGAAATTGTTGGATAGCTTTTAACCAATCAGCGTTGCTACAAGGGTTTCGATCACCTCAATTCTATCACCATTTTGAAACACACTTGACTTGATATCACTAACCCACCCTGATCGGTCTCGCTAGCAGGGTGGCTGTGAAAACGCTAATACGAACAGGGTTTCCAGACTATAACCTCAGCGAAAAGAAACTGAGCGGAGAACAATAGTTGGGCAGAGCAGGGCTAGTTTAACTACCCCCAGACTGTCAAATCTACAATACATTCTAGAATTAAAGGTGGAGTCAGCTATCCTGGAAAAATATTGTTGCTATTTGAACTCGATTAAAATAAAAAACACCTCTCCCTTCAGTGCCATATTACACTCCCTCAGAAGCTCCACCCCCTAAATTGGAAACACATTGTCAAGGCTGGGATAGTGTTGTGTGGTGCGGTCTGCACCGCTTGTTTGTTTTCCCATTTACAGAGTGCTAACACTGGAGGATTTTGTCAGCACGCACAGAGAAAGGAACATGAGGATACATTGGCTGAATGTATATTGTATTATCTTACAATAGCTGACTCCGCCTTTAAATTAAGTATACATGTTTTGTGATTCTGGGTCAGTGGGATGACCCTCTCACTGGGTATATATCCACACTAAAGATGCACTAGTCATGGTTAGTTGTTGTTAGCATCAGTAGCTTGCAGCATCAGTTAGCATTAGTAGCTTGAGAAGTCTGCTGTAGGTTGACAATGTTGCTGATAAGATACCGATATATATTAAATACATTAAATTATATTGGAGTTGCATCTATTGTAATGGCAATAGATGCATTGAGAGTAATGGCATGAGCATATGTAAGAAAGAAATGCTATTGGAGCTGACCCATTCATGTCTCTTTTTTTAAAACCCCAGAGAGCTGCACAACAGACCTGTCCTGTCTTGCCGAGGAGGAGGGGGGTGATCAGATGAGCCGATTAAAAGCCAGCGACTCTAGCGACATCATACTACGGCTCTTACACCTGGTTGGTCGCAGTTCTCCCCATCGAATCCACCAATGATATACCTTGCAGATCAGTGTTCCACAGGAGACAGGTATAGGGATAGAATAGCATTGTCGTGTTAAATGTGCGTCCTAGCGTTCCTTTACTAAATGGAGATGACCTGGTCACTAATTTGAACTCTGAGTAATTTTGTGTAGAGATTTCTATGTATTGAAATGACACGTATTGATGATGGTCTGTAACGTCCCAGTATTGTGTATTGGAATAAAGCTTGAGAGAGTGTAACCTGTGTTTGTCTATTTTAATGATCAGAATCACCACTTCAGAATATTTTATACAATAATGTACTTATGTAAATTAAAACAATTAAACAGCCCAGCATTTCTAAACCTTTCCAACTATTTGCCTGTTTAAAGATAAAATTATCACAAATCTTAGTTTAAGCTGTACATTATTATCCTTCCAAGTATAGCTTCACGCTTTATCACATTCCCTTTCATAAAAATAGCTATATGACTATGATTTCGAACTTAAAAAGACCAATTTAATGTTTTACCTTTGACCTGCAGTATAGATTTGACTTCATTATCAACACATACACTGTTGCAACATTTTAGTCTCTGTTGCAACCGTCATTTGTTATCATGAGCGGCAGTTACCTTTGAACGGTCTCATATAAAACAATATAACTATTAAATGCCTAAATATAAAATTAATAAAGTTGCACTGTGTATATTGACCCCCACATCTGTGGGGTTCCAAATATTAACTGCACATCAAGATCTGTTTATGTTCAAACTATAAAATCAATGGATACATGGTCAAAACACAATTTCATACTTATTTTACATGCTGACATCACAATAAGGTGAGTTTGAATTCAAACATAAATCATGGTGTTATTGTGAACACTGTTCTACATCGATTGTAGTCTTGCCACTCCTATAAATATATTACAACCATTACAACCATTACATCCATTCTCTGACATACACACAAAGATGGGTACCTCCACCTTTTTTCCATACTGTATTTCTCTCCTGCTTCTCTTTACATCCTGTCCTCTCTTTCTTTATCCCTTCTCTCTCATTTTCCATCCATATCTCTCAAAGGAACCGTTTTCGTGCCTTGCAAGTCTGCTACAATAACAATTACGGTTAGGCTTTTATCCCAAGCAAAGCAGTGGGCACATGTGCAATCTCTTTTGTCTTTCTATCTTTACCACTAATTATTTCATTATTGGTAGTATTTATTTATTGCTATATTTTAGGCTTTTTTGTTGAGTGCTTTGACACATTCAGTTAAAACAACAGCACTCAACCTCAGTATTTGTTGAAATACAATACAATAAAATACAATTACATAGTTGCTTCAGGTCAGGTCACATGTCTATTATCTCCTCAGGCACTGTCCACTCATCAGGTCTTTATCTCAGCTGACTCTACTCTTCTGATACAAACAGGCAGACATTAATTGAAGACAGCTGTGGTTAATGATCGTGGTGCAGACAGTATAAAACAGACAGGTATCGGCTTCTGCTTTGCCTGCACTGTCTGTAGTCAACATGTCTTTCACTGGAAAGTACCAGCTTGAGTCCCAGGAGAACTTTGAATCTTTCATGAAAGCCGTTGGTGAGATTTTATGTGTTGGAGCGTTTGTGTATGTGCATTTCCAGTTTAGGTTTAAGATGATCGTCAGCTTCTAGAGCATGCGGTTGACTTGTATGCATGTTAACCCTACAGTATAGTAGCTTTGTAACCTGGGTGTAATACTGTGTTGTCCACCAGGTCTCTCAGATGAGCTTATCCAAAAAGGCAAAGACATCAAAAGCATTTCTGAAATTGAAGAGACCGGTAATTCCTTTAAAGTGACTGTCACCACTGGCTCAAAGGTCCTTGTCAACAACTTCACCGTTGGCGAGGAGGGCGAACTGGAAACTCTCAATGGAGAGAAGGTTAAGGTAACTGAGCCTTGGTGTGTGGGGAAAGGTCCTTCTACTCAATAAGTGAGTGATATGAGGACTCCTACACTAAGAATTCATCTTCCAGTGGGTTACATGGGCACTATTGTAATCTATACCAGATAACTGCCATATTCTCAAAGGCAGACAAAATTATTTTCACTTGTGAATGGGAACCGCACCATCTACAGGAACAACGAGTAATGGTAATTGACTTAATCAGTACAAAGTAATGTTGCACTTTGTATATCAGGGCTATTCAACTCCGGTCCTGGAGGACAGCACCCTACATGTTTTATATCTCTCCCTGCACCACTCACCTGATTCAAATAAACGGGTCGTTCTCAGGCTTCTAACAACCTTGACTCAGGTGTGTTTGAGCAGGGAGAGCTCTGAAGCGTACAGGGTGCGGCCCTCCAGGACCAGAGTTCACTAGCCCTGATGTAGATTTTATTTTTTTTTTGTAGTAAAAGCAAGCATTTAAGTCAACTGGTCAAATATTCAGACAAGTGATGCTATAATGCAGTCTCAGCTGTCACTCTTTAGTTCTCTGAAGTGATTTAACTCAAAACCTTTTTAAGCTAATGGGTCATGCCTGCTAATGTTTCCTTATAGGGTACAGTTTCACGTGATGGCAACAAGCTAAAGGTCTCTCTCAAGGGGGTTGAATCCATCACAGAACTAGTGGATGCTAACACAATTGTCAATGTAAGTAGCCTTGCGGCTAACTTGACATGTTAACTTCAATGTATTATAATGTGACTTTTGTCTTGTTCCTCAGACAATGACTCTCGGCAGCATCGTTTACAAGAGGACAAGCAAACGTGTGTAATATGTAATAAAAAAAAAGTTAAACGCATGGTTTGTCTATGGCTTTATCAGGGTGAGCCATATGGCCTTGAGTGCAACTGCAGTAGTCAAGTGACAATGTAGTGAAGCTTTCTTCTTTTAATGGAAAATTGTGGCTACAAACTTCAGTAGATTGCAGTATGGCAGTCAAAAATCACTACCAGGTTGGGTACATGCAACTGAACAAACAACCTGGCCACTCTTGGCAGAGAAATGTGTAGTGTGGCTCAGATCTCACATGACAAGTCATCACAGCTGTGGCATCTTACTTCTTCAAAGTTGCCTAGACTTTAACCTTTTGTGGTAACCATAGCGGCACTGCCTTAACTTCCTATTGCGGTGTTCCCACCACTGTACATGCGTTTAAACGAAACGGCTTAACCACTGCTCTCACTTTCTCCGGTGAAAGAGGTTCTTGATGCCTTCCTGTACAGATGACGGTTCATTCATCATAGTCATTGGTCTATTCTTCAGGGCGGCCTCTCTCATACTATGGTAAACATACTCATTCTGCTTAAACATCCGGAACTCCATTTCAGTCTGCACACGCATGGCCTGTGGATGAGGGGTTACAAACAAATTTCTTAAATGTTAATCTCACCAGCCCACAATGGTGTAATAAAACCCGACTGGTAAAATGGTGAGCCTCACCTCTAGGTCCTTGGTGATTGGGTGCGTCGGGCCATGGGTGACCATGAGAATGGCATAAGCTTTGCAGATCATCCCATGACCAACCTCTATATACCCTCCCTGCCAATGTGTAACGCCTGCCCGCATGGTGGCCATGCCCAAGGCTGCGTTGTTTGGGTCATATAGCTTCCTATTAAAATTCAACATTGCATAGATGAAAGTTTAGAAACAATGTTAAGATTACTTTCTCTACCCACACAATTGACAATTTAACTTTACCCTAAGTTGGCGTTGAGCCACAATGACAAATTTAAAATTACAAAAATCAAATTTTATAGTCAAATGGCTCAACACGTCACATCCAGTAATCTTGTCATTTATCAAATGCTGATTGGTAGGGTTAGCCTCCCATTGCATTTTTTAAAGTTGTAATGGGCAGAGTCAGGCTCAGATAAGGTGCAGTTACATTTAAATGGTCAATGTCTGGAACTCCAATTGTAGGTGAAACTAGCATTGGATAACTGCATTTGTTAGGAGATGGCATGTCCTTCTCCACCCCCCTTAATTTACAAAAAAGCAAGGACCAAATAAAGAAATCGAATAGTGTACTTTTAGGTCACATTGTCTGTTAGCTTACTCACATGTATCCGTCCACCATTTTGCGTGCACAATCTGATGCTTCTCCAAAGCACTGCAGGTAAGCCTGCACTTCGCTTAATGTGCTCCACATCTTCAGCAGGAAAATGTGAGTGTCAGCCAAGACATTCTCTGTCTTCTCTATGCAGTCTCTACACATCTTTACCACCTTTGTATCAAAGAAAACCCAAATGTAAAATGTGGCAGGGAAATGGTGAAGGGAAAGGTGCATAGAAAATGCAAATATACGATACCACATGGTAGTCCCCTTTTAGACGAGCCTCGTCTATCTTCTCCAGCATTTGAAAGCAATAATCTGTGGCTTCCTTCACCTGCTCCTCAGGTACCTACGTGTTAATTGGAGAGTTGATGACCCAAACACAGTGAGCTTAAAGCTACAACACTAAAGATATAGAGACTTTGAATTTAAAGACATATTGTACACTCAATCACATATGATAACCTTAAAGAGAGAGTACCTATTTGTTGTTACAGGACTGACTAGAAAGGTCCAGTAAGAATGTTTCACTATTGGTGGGCAAATTGTAGATGTTATATAGTTCTGAGACATGTTTTAAGATTTGGATGACCTGACAGAATCATTCATTCAAATCTAGTTTAGTGTTTTGGTTTTCACCATATTCATACATAATGTACTCTATATAACTTATAACATGTCAGTATTTGGGGGGATTGTAATACAATGAATATGAAATAACTAAAATTATGTTCAAAACTGATAATATTACAGAAATATATCTGAAAAGCAACATCTATAAACATCTATAAATTGTTCAATTGCTTGTCATGTTGTCAAATATGTAAAATGGCTTGGCCTATGCCGTCACTGCTTCCACTTGTTGAAATGTGGCTGATACCTCCTGCTATATATAACTCTACACACAGACATACCATCACCACAACACACACACACACGCACAGGGTCACACAGAAACAGTATTGGTCTCTATTTGGGAATATGTCAAAGAATTGTCAAAATAACTGAATTAGATGTGGAATGTGATGCCTGGAATCTGACAACACATTACTGAAGGAAACTTTTCCAGTATCACACACAGCTTTAAATAGTTGCTGAATTCTTCATATTTGTTCTACATCTTGTCATTCTTTCCCTTGAATAGTGAAATAATGTGAGTGAAAGAAAACATCCCATACCTTCACTCCATCCACTTCCCTCCCTGCGAGCTTCAAGTCATCTTTGATGTGATTCTTGCAGTGCTCGCATGTGCAGTCAAAGAAATACTGTGCCTTCAGCAGCTTTTTTCTATCTTCTGACAAATTCAGATAGTCCACATAGGCGACTGTCAGCTCCTCTCCCTCTGCAATCTTACCTAAAGCACGCAGCTCGATCCTGAGAAAGAGTGAAGTGGTGAAGAGCAGATTTAGCGATGCGTGGATCCCAGATAATGCACGTATATATTATTGTTGTTTAATCAACAATAATATACTCGGTTATACTCACTTATACTTTTTTGAACCAACTGACATGGAGAAAGCCATTTGGATTTGTAGGATGTGCTATAACATTTTTTTTTTTTTGTATATAGCATATAGCTTTGTGTGCCAAACAAATCCCAACAGCAGACTTTGGTGTTAGGTTTGACTGTAAAAGTGTGGAAGTCACGGGAAAGACACGCTTACACATCAATCAGTATGTGTCGGTATGAAGGACAGACACATACAAACACACACACACACACAATGGTGAGTTAAAAGACAGTAAGAAAAAACATGCTAAGCAGATACACGGACGCTGCTCTAGACATCACCTAACACTATACACGGGTGCCAAGAGGAAATTTCACATATGAAGTGAGGTTATGCATGTTGATAGTTAGCTGAAGAAATAGTAAGGCATTATATGAATGTAATAAGTCTTTAGTGCACTTTTATTGATTTTACTTGGGAGGAGTCGCGGTAACGCACCTCGGCTGAGAGTGAAACATAGTATTCACGGCGGATTGACTGAAAGACAAACAGGAAGCAATTTTACACACGTTACACACACCTTGTACGCCAACACATACAATACAGTGGTTCCTAGCTCCTGCTCGAGAAAGCAAGTATGTTCATTGTATTTACCTGTCCTGAAGACTATCTCAATAACTAGAGCAGAGAACCACTGCTGCAAACATAAACTGCAGCATCAGTGGTTCTGTTCAGTAAATCTTGTTAATTGTCATCAATGAACAGTTTACATACTTGCCGTGGTTGAGAATAACCGTGCAGTTGGGCCAGCAATCATGGTTCACCAGACACAGGTTTGTGAAGAGTCCCACTCCAACGGCCTGAAGACCTCTCTGGTCACTCACAGTGAAGCCATTACAGTTTATCTGAGGAAGGTGGACAGAAATAGCTGAGTGGAATGTGAACAGTCTAGCACCAGAGGAAAAATTTATGTTTTTTTTTTTGCGACTGGATAACCAATTAATAATTTAGCACAAATCATTCCCTGAAAGAATTTGTCAGATTTGTTCCTAGCTTTGACATCATTTCTGGATTAAATTCAAGTGCAACATAACTGAAATGGAATGAGAATGAGGAGTAATGTCTGTTCAAAATGACAGATGTAAAATGGAATGATGGGACCTTAAGCCAGTAAGGCCCTAAAAAGATCTTGCTTTTTAAATAATATATGTCATTCTTAGATGTAACTGATTCTTTGGCCTTTGGCCTAGTGTTAATATCTACCCAAGGGACCATTTTGAAAGAGAAAGATAGCAATGAAAAATGCAAAAGGTCTACAGAGCTGACAGAAAACGAACGCACCACTCCTAAAAGATGAGAGATGGTGTCCACTGTGTGCTGCTTGCTTTTGCGTGGCCAGAAGTCCAGGAAGTTGTGTATGTCCACTTTGATCTCCTTTAAGTCATCCTCAGGCATGTCGGCAACGTGGTCTTCCAGCTCGTCCACCGTGGTCAGTTGCATGTCCGACACCACACTGCCTTCTTTGTCAATGCGCCACATAACACGTGCTGCCAGCCTGTAATGGTGGATTAAATACGGATGGTTCAGACATGGCTGGAGTGTTGGTGGCACAAACCTGCATTTGGCGTGTGAATGTGCACTGTATGTTCTGCTTACCGGATGCTCTCATTGGGTGCTTTGCCATAAGCCTTGATGGCAGCGCATTCGTCTTTGTGTTCAGCCCAGCCAGCCCGCTGGCATGTGCGGTCACAGTAATGGGCGAACTTACACTGGCCACAGCGCTGGAGCTTGGGCTGACTGCGGAAACAACTGTGGCATATGCGATCTGCAAGACTATGGGAAGCAAGGGAAAAGACAATATGTTAACTTCAATGGGTGCATGGATGACTCCTTAACATATTAACAATGCTTTTATATTCCTGCCTGCATTAAACAACATTATATAGGCAGGTTATGAGGCAGTTTGGCAGAACTACTAATAATCAGCGATGAAGCTTTTTGGGCTCGTGTGTTAAACATTATAGTGGCGTGTCGTGTACAGACTCAGCAAGGGGCGTGGGGAACAACGCCGATATGCAACACTACAAGACTTTTAACCTTCATTCACCATCGGTTTTCTGTTTATTAACTGTGAGTGCTACAGTTCTATCAGTTCTACTGTGTGAGTTAGTTAATAGTCCACAAAGCAGACACATCTGTCACCTGGAGTCACTCACTGTCAGCTATGTGTGCTCTTGGTTAACTGTGGATTTGAGGATAATACATGACTAAATTCTACATTTGCTATGGCCACCACTGTTACATTTGAAAGTTGGAAACACAACAACAACACACGCACACATACACACACACACACACACACACACACACACACAATTACTTCCGTACCTGTCAAACACTACAGCAGCCAGGCTTGGCTCTGAGAAAATAACATCTCCAGCCCACATATCCTTAGTGGCCTTCAGACCCCTCCCTTTCCCAGGTGAGTCAAATATTACAACATTCTCCATGATGGACAAATATGATGGTAGTCTTGCTCCGAGTGTCCGTAGTTCCAGTGGATGAACGCGTGGGCGTGTGGAAGAGCGGCTAAATGTACGGCTTGGCCCTCTTTAGCTGTACAACAACTGCACATTCCACGCTTGGTACTAAAATAGCCCTCCACCTCTTGGGCCATACCAAGTGACACAAAAACATGGGTATTTAACCTCTAACAAAAACAGATGGCCATGATAAGGTCATGTTGTGACCCTCAATAAGATTCAGATAAACTGTTTTATTCCCAGACCTCCTTCAAATAATAATTACTTTTTTATCACTACTTTGTTTTTTAAGCAAGATAAATTAGCAACATTTGGCCAACCCCTGTTGAGTGCCAGTTCCTGGGGGATATTTTTGACCCTCAGTTGGGCCTGTCTGTCAAGAGTTAGAAGTGTGATGCTGAACAGCTGTTGATAGTGGGACAGATAATCTGTTACTTTGTTCTGGCACATTCTCTTCCTCTCTGGATCTCTCTCAATGTACAGTATCTCCCTTTTCTTCAAGCTCTACCTCTCATTCAGCCCTTCTCTCATCGTATATGTGCATCACAAACCTGTATCAAACATGATCAACATAATAACATGAAGAATGAAAGCAGGACATATGAATCGTCTATGTCTTCCTTCAACTGCAGGAGTAGGGTCCTAAATTATTATGAACCATGGCATTTTGTATAAGAGAAGAAAGAAAGGATGATATTAACTAATGGGCTTGATTTATATTTCAAAATGTTATAGCTTATTCAATCAATATGCTTTATGTCGCATGAAGAGGAAGTGTTCAATCATTGGAAATGTATTGAAATATTTATATTTATCATTGCGTAAAATTAGTACAGATGGCCATAAATAATTGATATCCAATTCAGATTTTTTTCAGTCTAAAGCAACACAGACTGCAAATCATGAACTGCAACAGGAAAAGCACGGCATACAGGCAAAACACGGACTGGAACACAACTAACTGGGCTGGATGTTACATCACAACTAACTGGGCTGGATGTTACATCCTGCATCTTGGCTGGTTCATTTGATATATTATTGAATTGATATATATATTGTTTATATTAAAAATTGTTTATTACATAGTAATTATAGTCTAGATTTAAAACCACTGACTGTGTGCAGAGCACCTGGCACAAGCACTGGACAGCTGCTGAGTGTGTGCCCTATATGTGTCTCTGCTTGCTAGCCACACCTATATCTAAAGACCCACTAAATGTTGTTTCTCAACCAAATCTATTGTGTCTTTAATTAATGTATAGAAGTATTTGCACATCTAAGCAATGTCTTAGATGTGCAAGTAGTAATTTATCTAACTGAGTCATCTAGTGTTCAGGGTGTTACTGTAATCACATCAAGCCTACATTTGCCTGTAACATGAATGTTCTAAATTACGTAATCACATTACAGTTACAAATCATACAATTTCGTTTACTTGACCATAACCCATGACTTTGTATAACATTTTGTGAAACCCGTATAGCCTATCTCTTTGCAATATATTGTTTTAATTTAAATTACTAAGGCTAATATCTTATGTGCCTATGGAGATTCAATAAAAATATGCATAGCAGATTCTATGCATAAAATTAGATTCTAATCTTTTATCAGGGGTTGTATATGCCCTCCTGTGGCACCTTGTAATGTAACGTGTTAACGTCTACATTCAGTTGAGTCATAGTATCTGAATATAGTGTTTGAAGATTGTGTACTACTGCCCCCTCCTGGGATAAAAATTTACAACTTTGTTGTGAAGGATTCTCAAACAGATCACACAGAGGACATCAAGATCTTAAATGCAATTGTTTCACATTTGTATTTTCTTTTTTTTTTTCATGCGTCTGTCTGAAAATTGGAAAGAGGCCTTTTTTAGATGCTTTCTGGTACTCTGTGTGTGTGTGTGTGTGTGTGTGCGTGTGTGATGGGGAGAGACAGAGAGAGAGCGAGAGAGAGAGAGAGAGAGAGAGAGAGAGAGAGAATAATCCATTCTGTAATCTGTATCTGTAATCCATTGCATTACCAGCTAAAATAGTGTAATCACATTACAGGTATTTTTTCCAAATTAGACGATTGCTTCTATGACTTATACTATATTTATATATGAAGAAAAATGCATAAATATATTGTTTATTCTTGTATGAACCTTTCATTAATGTTATTGTTAATCAATATCTGAAAGAAAGCCCTACTTTAATCTGACACCCATCCATTCATCCATCTCCATCCATTTATCCAGAGTCGGGTCGGCGGGGGCAGCAGCTCTGACACCCTGATCATTTAAAGTGTAACAAAACAAAAAGAGGAGGAAAGTAAATAATACAATTTTATGTTACTAAATTTAGGTAATCCAAAAATACGTTGCTGGTTTTCTGTCTGATAACAACTAACTGTAACACGTTGCATTTAAAAAGTAACCTAACCAACACTGCAGTAGGCTAATGTGACAAAGAAAGTGTTTTGATATTACGAACCCGCGTCATTTAGCAGTTATTCTCCATCTATCCATCCATCCATCGCCTAGGCTACATCCAGGTTACGTCCGTGCATCTTTGGTCAGGTGAGTACCAAAAACCCGCAACCTCTATAGGCCATTAACCACACTGGAAGAGTGCACATAAGGGGCGTTTCTTTCATGCAGCCAAAGGGGGCGGTGCCAGAGGTGGGTGTGTGTCTCAGCTGATGCGCGCATCAACCGACTGACTCCATCATCAGCATCCGACACTGACAGCGGTCGAAGGCATAATAGCCTACGGAATTATTATTAACAACGAGAAATAACCCAGAGCCCGGACGACCTGGACTGACGTTGCTGTCGCAGACAAAATTGTGTATTGGGGCTTCCATCTTTAGTATCATCATCGGAGCTGCAAATAGTGAGTAGCCTTTGATGATAGACCGCCACAGACTCTACAGTCGGTAAATCAAAGCTACTGCATGATACAGCGCCAATGGCACCGTGTATTTTAGCACAGTATTTAGCAAGGATAACGCATTTGTGTTTGTCGCAAGTGGAATGATGGGTTATAAGCGATATTTGATTCAGATATTGATGCGGATTCTGTCAAGCCGCCCTTGCCGCCCAGGGATGCAGAGAGCGAGAAAGAGCGAGGAGTCGTGAGGGTAGGGAGGTGATTGAAGCAGAAATATACCGTGTATTTACCGTAGGCTACTAATACTACTACTACTATTCATCTAATCAAGTGGAAGTATACCTCGAGTAAATGGGGGGGGGGGGTAACAGTGGTGGCGTGACTGCATCCCACTACCACCCCCTTCTCTCTCTTCTAGCCTACTCGTAACGTAATGCAGGCTATATGCCGTAACGGCTTCGTCCTACGAACGCGTACACACACACGCACACACACACACACACACACACGCACGCTTGACATCCACATCTTGGCGATATATAGTAGGCCTAGCCTGCTGTACATGTTGTGATGTGAGCATTCGCATTCTGTTTCAGGGACGAAGGCTACAACGCGTAGCCATCTTCGCAGATGTAGATGTCGTCGGCCTATCCATTAGGCTACCTTCTTCGGATGCATGCGGTAGTTTGTTAGGGTACATTAGCCTATGCTGTGATATGGTTTACTACTTCCAATCCAGCCCTCCTGTCTCACACATTTTGTGTATATTTTTTATGTCTTTTTTATACGTGATTCTATGAATAGGCCTACTGTTCGGACCTATGCCATTTCTTTATTGATATCGATATCCAGATCAGTGTAGACATTGTGTTTGTTTAGGTTTGTGGTAGCAGTATGTTTAAAGCACTTGGAGATTAAGTGATCACTTAAGTGATCCCACAGCTATTTAAACCACATTTATGAAGAGGCTTTTTAACCCCAAATGGCATCTTCTGGACCAGTGTCCAGAATGAGCTCCTCACCCTTGGTCCTTGTGTGTGTGTGTGGGAGGACCATATATACTACATGTTGTGCGGCTATTGTATAACTCCTTTTGTTTCTCTGTGTTCCTCTAGTGTGTGTGCCCCCACTACCTGCATTAGGTTGTGATGACCCACACTACTTCCAAGTGTATGTGTGACCCTACCCTTCAAATCCTGACTGCTAACCTTTAATCCCTGACCTTTGACCCCCACTATGGGCAGTGTTGGGAGTGGGGTGGCCGGCGAGCAGGAGTTCGCCATGAAGTCTGTGGGCACAAGGACCACGCTGCCGCGCGCCCCTCCTCTCTCGCGCCGTTGCCCCGCCGACCGAAGCTGCAGCGCCGAGCGCCTGCCCCGCCCTCCGGCGACTATATCCGACGGGACGGCGTCTAGCGATGAGCGGGGCAGCGTTAGTATCGGGACTGGCACTTGCACGGCGGGCACGGAGCGGCCCACGGAGACGGCCTCCTCCACCAACACGGAGTGCACCGTGACCGCCCCCTCCAACAACAACCACCACCAGCTGGACTGTGGCAACGCGGCCGCCGCCCGCAGGGAGAGGGAGTGGGAGAGGGAGAGGCTCCGCGACAGAGGAGACCGGGGCAGGGACAAGGACCGCGACCGCGACTGGGACAGGGAGCGGCTGGACAGGGAGAGGGAGAGGGAGAGGAACCGGGAGAGGGAGCGGGAGCGGGTGGAGCGCGAGAGGCTGGAGAGGGAGCGCGAGCGGGAGAGGGAGAGAGCCCGGGAGAGGGAGAGGGAGCGCATCGAGAGGGAGAAGATCGAGCGGGAGAGGGAGCGAGAGAGGGAGCGAGAGCGGGAGAGGGAGAGGGAGAGGATGGAGAGCGAGAGGCACGAGAGGGAGAGAGAGAGGGAGAGGGAGAAGCAGGGGGCTGGCGGGCTAGACGTCTGTGGGAACGTCGTGGGCGACAAGGCTCAGCACCAGCACAGAGAGATGGCAGCTGCCAGGGCCGAAGGGGACAACCCTGCAGGCCACAACCCCCCCAAGATCCTGCCCGTGTCTGGGAAGCTGGAGCAGGTGATTCCTCCGAAGTTGTAACGTCCACACGTGTTTCGTGGAAATGTAATCGCCTCTAACATTTACAGTAACAATGTAACGGAGAGAAAGCGATTGTTTTGCACATTTTGTTTTGCGAGTAAACTCTTATTTTGTGAAAGTGAAAGCTCAACCAGTACTAAGGGAAATATATAGGTGTTTTCACTGTTCGTTGTTTTTCAAGTGCAGTAACAACATCATTCCAAAGTCAATTAGTATTTATGTTAAATAATCGTGATTTTAAAATGCACAAAATATTATCGTTTATATGATTTTTTCCATGATCGAGCAGCCCTAATTTCAAACCACGTCAGCATGTATTGTCAGTTTTTATTTTGTAGGGCTGAGAAACTATTAAACCACCTCCCCCCATTTATTAAAGCATTTTTGTTTGCAGTGTTATCTGGTGAAATGTGTGAGAATATGAAGTTTAAAAACAAGTATTGAGGGATTAATGCCGTTAATGCACAGTAGCTAGGCCAACACAATATTGGACAGGCTCTCTCATTCCCACCCCTCCTTTCTCTCTCTCTCCCTCTCTCTCCCCCCCCCCCCC
>JAOEGT010000024.1:601749-639984 GCA_025447795.1 Speoplatyrhinus poulsoni
GTCTCTGCTGAACCTTCTTAGAGGTAGCATCAACATGAGACTCAAAACACAGTTTGTTATCTAAAACTACACCCAAATATTTGTAGTTGTTCACTAGATCAATATCCACACCTTCTCATTTGTGATCCGTGTGACCACAGAGCATCGTCTGTACCTACAGTATAGAAGTGCATAGGATCGGTCTTGTTGTTCTTTGCATTCTGAAATGAGCTGGTTACAGGCTCTCAAGTCAGTAGGCATAGTTAAACATGACTTGTAATGTATCTAATTAGATTAACAAGACAATTCTATTAAGTTAAACTGTTAGGAATGCAAGATTCACAGAAAAAATCAAAAAAAGATTGGCCTTGCAGCAAAAGACCAAACTATTCTGTGTTTTAATTTACTGTTCAGGTTCTATGAATTCTCACTACTTAACCTTAATGAGGATTAGTGGAGCTGAAGAGACTGTATCAATGGCACAGCCAAAAGAGGGCAGGGATACGCAGCCGAGCCCAGCCCGTCAGGCAGTGATATACCGGGGCCATAGCCTCAGAGACATAAACTCATAACACTAACCATTTGGCCGGCGAATCAAATGCGCATTTCCTTTCCACTGGCGCTGTCCTTGAGTAGTATACAGTACAGCTTCCCGTATGTGTGCGCACGCTCACATACGCACACACACACACACACACACACACACACACACACGTACACATAAACACAACCCAATCAGTAACACATACTGCCGGTGGTTTGTGAAATGTGAAAGGGGTTAAGGTTTTTATGTTTTATGATCGTGCTGACATTATAACACCCTGACACAGCTCCATGGAAACCAACCATGAAGGTCAGTAAGTGTGATGCTATTTGTATGTATATTTGTTTGTGTGCCATTAAGAATGCATTCGCGCTGAGATGACATAGGAGTAAATACGGCCTTTGCTTTTCTTTTCATCAGTTTGTCCTCTTTTCATTCCTCCTCTCTGTTTTTATTCAGCCACAAGGTTACACTATCCATTTGTCTTCCCCCGCAATATTCTGCAGCTTAAAGTCAAACCTTCACATATGTATTTTTTTCTCTTTTTTTCCATTTGCTGTCCTCCCACTTTCTATTTCTCTTTTCCCGCTCTTTTCATGAATCTGCCATCTGCCACTCATTCACCCTGAATGAGGAGAGATGAGGGGGAGGAAGAAAGAGGGCAATGGTGGCTAAAGCGATATGTGTAGGCTGACCGACCTCCATGTTTGTTTACGGTAGTCCTAACGTTAGTCCATTAGGCCTACAGGCAAGTGGGACACAGGTGTAGCTAGGCAGAGAGAACGAATATATCGGGGTGTTTGTGTCTAGGCAGGCGATCGTGTGGCTTATGGTTGAGGTACACATTGGGGAAGGGAGCGAAGAAAATGTTCAATTACACGGCAACCGACCACATATGGTTTAAAGGAGCGCAGGGACTGCAAACCGTATTTGGTGTTTTTTGAATGCTTTTAAGCTTAATGATTTTCCTGTTGAATGTTTTAGATGCTTCAACTGTTTTGTTTTTAGGGTAGCTGCATTGGGACATTGTGGAGTCGTGCTTCCTTTTGAGAAATGTAAGCCCCTCTCAGTGGAAATGTTTGCTCTTTTCTGTTTACAGACCCATGTAAACTCATTTTTCAAACTTGTAGTAATGTAGTGTTTAATTATGTTAGTTATAGCAATAGCTAGAATGCATGCTTGTAGTCGACAAACACGACCTTGTAGCAGCTGGAGAGATCTGTTTGCGTTAAGCTAACCTTTGTTAACCCATTGACAGCTACTGTTTCCTGAGTAGCTTCTTTCTTTCTTTATTTCTTTCTTTCTCTCTCTCTCTCTCTCTCTCTCTCTCACACACTCTCTCTTTCTCTCTCTCTCTCCTCTACCTCCTTTTGTCTGTCTCTCCTAACTAAGCCAGACACTTAACACAGCTTTGATTCGTTTCACTGCTGAGCCTTGTCTCGGCTGCCAAGCACTATGTCACCATAAAGCAATGAATTATGATTAACGGCAAACCTGCCACCCAACCTGTGATGTAGGAGTATTAATTGACACTGACTGGCAATGCGTATCTGCAAAGAATGTCACACTCGCATACACAAAAGAACATAGCGCATTCGCTGGTATATTTATCCTGGCAAATGTGTCAGAACATACAGTATTACCATTAGTTACAATAGGATGGTTCGTGGGACAGTGATGATTCAACCCAAGGGTTTGACAGGATGTTGGGGTGAGGCATTTTTGGCAGACTCCCTTGGTGACGAGACATAATGAAAGCCTTCAACACAGTGAGATATGCAAAAAGACAGACACGCTCTAACAAACACACACACACACACACACACACACACACACACACACACACACCCCTTTCTAGACACACATAAATGGTTGCTGTTTGGCTGAGGGCAGCTTTACATGAGCTCAGAGGAAGAAGCGCCTTTTCTCCGTTTTGGACGAGATCAAACGCTCAGCGGAGTCCCACGTCTCACTGCCTCGCTCAACACCAGCACGGGAACAAGAAACCGTCTGTCGTGGTGTCTAATTCATTCTCCCCGGGGGCAAAACCAGCCCAGGGACAGATACATGGCAGTGAATGAGCCCAGCCAAGGCAGAGGGTTTGGCTGTAGAATGAGAACAGTGTAGCAGGAGAGACAGAGAAAAAAGGGCAAGACCTTTTTTTTCAAGAGAGATACGAGATCCAAGGCGGAGGGAGACAGAGGGAGGCGGAGGAAGGCGTTCTCAGGCTCCCAGACTCTCTCTCTAATGACAGCCAGTAAATTATCAAGGCCCAGCCACCTGCTGTGAGTCAGGCTCACACCCTCCGTAAATGCTGCCGCAGATGGACACGGCAATGTGCGCCATATCCATCCCGTGTGTGTGTGTGTGTGCGCATGCGTGCGTGAGCTCACACACACCACCCGCTACCATGTTAATAAGTAATATGTGTAATATGTGATATTCTATAGGGCTGATCTCCTGCAGTTGTAAGTCTATAGGCCAGTTAGTCAGATAGGAATGTGGCTGTCTACTCAGATAACATATGACACTTTCACATACTCCTACTCTGACTTCACCTCTCTCTCTCTCTCTCTCTCTCTCTCTCTCTCTCTCCTCCTACTGTCTCTCTCCCTCTCGTTTTCACTCTTCTCTATCTCTCACTCTGGAGAACTCCATCTGCATGGCGGACGGGTTTTGAAGGGTTAGAGTCTCTTCTTTTTTCCTCTCTCGCTACAAAATCCAGGGCTTTGGGGCTTTAGATTTCCACTTTTACAATGGTGTGTGCCATTTGAAGGCTCCGGTGATTTGATGCCATGACGGTAACATCAGACCCCTCCTCACAATATGCGTCACGTTTAATCGCGCCCTCCTAAGTGTTTAGAACAGTTCCTCCCGAGGTCCGGTTGGAATGGAAAGTTGTTTTGAGTCAAGAGTTGAAATATAAGCAGTCCTAATTGCTTGCCAGTCCACACACACACACACACACACACACACACACACACACACACACACACACACACAACTGTTACTGTCCAAAATACACACATAAAGACAGAAAGCCATGGAAATGGATTTTAAGTAATCAGTTTGGATGATGATTAATTGGGATAACTTTCTCTCCACTTCTGTTAAAACTCCATCTCTCAACAGTCAGTGAATAGACTCCGGACATAGAGCACACACATGCCTTGTGCTAATAGATCTTTATGACAAACATGGTTCATTTAGCTATTTATCATGACTGAAAGAATGTCAGCCCTCTCTCACACTGTCCCTCTCCTATTTTTCACTCTTTCATCCGCTGCGTAAAACCAATTATCTGCAATTAGACAACTGTACGCAACTGCAAGCATTGAAACACTGTGGTGTTTGCGATGTGTACGAACATATTGTGTGCGGGTGCGTGTGTGTGTGTGTGTGTGTGTGTCTGTTCACTCTGAATAGGTCTTCAGATGTGTACTCTAGCCAAGGTTCAGGCAGAGTTCATCTTCACTTGGCCAAATACTTTTCCCTCTGGACTGAAATCAACAAGTGATTTTTCACTGCATACACACACTGTCACACACACTCAAGTGCACACGCACAGGAACATGCACCCACGCACTCAAATATAATACCCTCAATGAGATATGAACAAAACACCCCACTTTCGCCTTTTATGGTCCCAGTGCATTTGTAGTTTCTAGGATACTCTGATTTGATTTATCAGGCAGTGGAACATTGCCTGAGGATATTGAATTGAAAATATATCAGATGTATAAAGATTTCAGCAGAAAGAGGTGAAATAATGTAAATAGATCTGATTTGGGGCTGTAAGAGAAATAGAAAGAGAGAGGCAGAGAAGTGCCAATGCGCAGACGTAAACAAAAGAGACAAGGAGGTGTACACAGCGAGAATCACACAATGTGGAGTCATTTACTGTAGAATGGTATAAAAACAGGCCTGGTGATGATGTGATCCAGTGACCAGGGTCGGACTGGGACTGAAAAACGGCCCGGGACTTTGAAGCCGACCGGCCCGAGAACCATTTAGAGTAGACCTTGTTGCCAAATACAGATAGCCTACACACCATCCACTATAATAAACTATGATGCAGTAGTTTATTACATTTTTTAGATAGCCTGGCCCTTTCTATTGGCCTTTTATTTGTTTTTAAATATACATTTCAGCACCAATAGAAGGTACAGTATAGGCAAAAAATTGCATTGTTATAACATGTCGTTGCCATGGAGCTTTTAGAGACAATTTCTCAAAATAGAAGAACATAGCTCAGCTCTGCATGCATTTTACTTTTTACAAAACAGAATCAAAAGCTTGAATGTTGCACAGGACACACATTACGAATACATTACATGGTTTTATGAGCTACGCAAAAGTGTGAGTGAGAAATCTTAATTACTCTTTTTATACGGGTGTCTGTGATACTCTGCTTTAATTTGCAAAGTTCACCACTCCCCCCCCCCCGAACTTATACTAGTATTCACGCTGAAATCAAAGAAAATATGAAGGTTTTCCTTCCTTTTACTCTTACATCAGGTTTTTCTCTTTGATCAGACTGTTTTATTCAGTTTGTTAGGCAATGTGGTTTGCTGGCAGCCGACAGGCAACACAGAACTCCTAACTCCCCCGCGCTCCCCCGCGCTCCCTCTCTCTCTCTCTCTCTCTCTGTCCCCTCTCTCTCTCTCCCTCCCTCTCTCCCTCCCTCTCTCTCTCTCTCTCTCTCTCTCTCTCTCTCTCTCTCCCCTCTCCCTCTCTCCCTCCCTCTCTCTCTCTCCCCTCTCTCTGCCTTTTCTCTCCTCTCTCTCCATTCTCTCTCTCCATCTCTCTCTCCTATCTCTCCATTCTCTCTCTCCCTCTCTCTCTCCCCTCTGCTTGTCTGTTCTTTCCTCCTTCCCTCCTTCTCCTCTTTCTGCTGCGCAGCTCCTATAAACTGGCTGCTGCTGGGAGTTCATTCGACAGTGTGCGAGTGTCTATGTGTGTGCCTGCCTGGCTGTGTGTGTGTGTGTGTGTGTGTGTGTGTGCCAGTGCGTGTCACTGGGCTGTGTAATTGAAATGGAAATAAGCCAATCAGGCACTGCAGTGGCGTGCCACCTTTACCCACATGCACTTCATTGTTCCGTCACTTCCAAGTGGTTGCTGCATTTGTATTTGTTGTGAGAACGCTGCCACGTATACGCCTTAAATTGAATGTGCATGTGTGAGCTGTGAAATTGTATGTGTCTACGAGTTTGTGTTTGTATGTGCATGTGTGTGTCTATGAGCTTGTGTCTCTGTGTTCGTGTGTATGTGTGTGTGTGCTAAATATCCTTTAGATTGTGCCTCGGGGGAATGTAGAGGCAGTGTCAAACGGTATAATTAGCTGGTAATAAAGAGTTTGACTCAATTTCTTTTCTTGTTATTTGTTTATCTATCTTTTTATTCATTTCTAATTACAACATTCTTTCTCTCTCTCTCCGGGCCCTTTCTCCCCCGCTCTCCCTATCTATCTATCTATCTATCTATCTATCTATCTATCTATCTGTCTGTCTGTCTGTCTCCTGTCTGTCTGTCTGTCTGTCTCTCTCCTGTCTCCATTCTCTGGCTGGCTGGGTGTTGTGACCCATAGATTCCCAGGAACAGCTGTAGCATAACAAAGGCATGTAATTATCACCATTTGACAATTAGCCTGCCATCAAGCTCTGCTCCTTAATTACCGCTTCTCCACACAAGCCCGACTCCTTTGGCTAAGTGCTCCTCAGCCATACTGTCTTTATCTACATACAGTAATATAATGCATATGGTCCCAATGCTGCATGTATTATACCGGTATGCTTCTGAATCGAGCACATCGTCGTACACACACGTGTACATGTATATACAGAAAGGGAGGGGGGCGGGATACAGGCAGTGGACCATTTGTATTCAAGGGGGGATCACAGGTTATAATGTCTGCGAACCTGTGAGAACTTGTGTGTCGACGAATGGTGTGTTCTCTCTCTGTGTGTGTGTGTGTGTGTGTGTAGTTGGCCAGCTTGGCGATTTGTAGGTTTTTAATGTGATTTGCTGAGCTTTAAGCTTCCAGGGCCATGGACAGGAGTGCGAGCGTGCGAGCGTGTGCGCGCGCACACACACACACACACACACACACACACTCACACACACACAGAGGGCCTCACTAAATAGCCATCTCTAAAGGAGCTTTAATTTACACGCTCCTTTGTGCTTTCCACATTGGTATGCATCACACTTGTTTTTGTCTCTATTGACCCCCAGAATTACTGTACCGGCTCCCCTTTGCATCTTAGCAGCCCTCCCAACCCCCCCGCTCCACCGTTCCACTCTCAAGTTGCTTAGAAGGTGCAGTGCTTAGCACAGCCTTGGTTTACATTCCACCGCTACTCGACAAGCACTTGGTGCCTCTGTTCATACGGCATGTTCCACTGTGTACAACGTGCTACACAGAAGCTGATGCATTTGAATGCACCTCAGGTTAGGGGTGAAGAACGATTTGCTCTTCTGGGAAATGTTTATTATGCAAGCACAGCTGGCGATGTGGACAGTTGGTGCTCTAAACAAGACACTACGCCGATGTGAAATGTACCTAATACGGACACGATAACACGCATGTTGATAAACACAGATAGAACACTTGGAAGGTTTTCCGGGACTCGACGGACATGGTTTTGGTTACTATGGTGTCCTGGGCTCTTGATGTACTCTGGGTATAGCTCCCTTCATGTTAAATGTATGGTTGATCCAAGGCTTGGGCTCCCTGGTAACCTTGCAACACTATCAGCACGGCTCAGTCCTGGCTTAGCTTTACCGCCCCTGCCTTGCTCTCTCTCTCTCTCTCTCTCTCTCTCTCTCTCTCTCTCTCTCTGTCTCTCTCTCTCTCTCTCTCTCTCTCTCTCTCTCCCTCTCTCTCTCCCTCCCTGTCTCACCCTGATTCTGTCCCTCTCTGTGTGCCGTTCCTGGCTGCTTTGCTGCTGTTCCCTTGCCAACATGCCAGCCTGCCCAGCAAACTGATAACACACACGTAATATAAAAGTGTTGCGTGTGTGCGCACGTGCCGCGTGTTACAAATGCCTCTGCTGTCTCCTTTATGTGCTCACTCACCCAAACATCCCCCTGGTTCATTTGCAGTCTGCGCCACAAGCCACTGTTGTGACTGTGGAGGCATCTGAAACAACGTGGACGCACGCACACACACACTCACGCAAATGTGCATACACACGCACACATGCACACACGCACACGCACGCACACATGCCCACAAATGCACGCACACGCATGCACACACACTCACGTACACATAAGGGCAGTACACACGCGCACTTCTTTGTGCATACACACACTCCTATAACTGCACTCTCTTTCTCACACATACACATGCACATGCACATGCACGTGCACACACACACACACACACACAGCAGAGCTGCAGAAGCAGGGGGGTGTGACCATTAAGCCAGTGACATTTTAAAGCAGTGGAGGAGATGCATGGTGCTTCCTGGACCTTCACTGACACATTTAAAATGACTTGTTACAGATGAGCTGCTATGCGCCTGCACTACACACTCACAAACACTTATTTGCCCTGCTTGCGTCAACACACACACACACACACACACGCACATACACACACATACATAAATATTGTGATCCAGTCACAAATGGTGTCAGTGCAATATCTCTCATTCAGGCTACAGTGTCCAGATGCAGAGAAATAGGACTGTGATGATAAATTTATAAAAGCAAGATGAATTGTAGGCAGTGAGGCAAAACCTTGTATAAGCCTCCATGCTGGTACAGGCCTTAGCACGGATACGTACAGCATTGTACTGTAACGTGGAGTAAAAAGTAATGGCGTGAAATAAAGATAGTGCCAGGATGTTTTAGGGCTCATGACTTCAACAGTATTTCTACCTTATATTGTGTGTGCTCTCTCCACCCCACGTGTGTTCTGGGGGCTCAAGCCCCCTCCTCAAAGAGACCGGCTCTCTATTATAGTTTTTATAATTTATTTTTTCTTTTAATTTTTTCTTGGGGGCTCATTGTAGTCAAAACACGACACACACTTCACACAACCATACACGCAAGTAGCAGAACACCTAACACTTCAAAGTCATTTGTAAAACACACGTGGTTCATAATGATCTGACTCTGTCTGAACCAGTTAGACACTGCTGTGCTCTAAAACATGTGTAACATTTCTCTAGGCTAGTCTAGTTTAGATTTTATCGAGTATCTATTTTCACCTTTTTCTAATGATATAGGCTAGTCTAGGTTACATTTGATTGATTATCTATTTTCTCCTTTTTCTAATGATAGAGGCTAGTCTAGTTTAGATTTGATTATCTATTTTCTCCTTGTTCTAATGATATAGGCTAGTCTAGTTTACATTTGATTGATTATCTATTTAGGTTTTGTCCAAACTCTGGTCTGGTTATGGTCACAGTGGGGAAGACAATGTCCCAATTATATACTAATTTGTCTTGGTCTCAGGTTTACATGAGTCAGGGGAAGCAGGTGTGTGTGTGTGTGCATGTGTGGGTGCATGTGTGTGTGTGTGTGTGTGTGTGTGTGTGTGTGTGTGGGTGGGTGGCCCTTTCTGGTAAACAGCCCCTGTCTGCCTGTGTGGTTGGCATAGTTCCCTTCTGGGCACAGACAGTGGTAAATTAAAGACACCCCTGTGAATGTTTACAGGTGCTATGTTGCACTATGTGACCCCTGGAATTCAACCATATATACCCTTCTGACAACACACAACAAACACGCACACGCACACACGCACGCACGCACACTTTACTGTAAGTAATTGCTTTCTACTTGTGGAACGTTTTCAAAAGAAAAAGGTGAAAGAGGTATTACTGTAAAGTGAACAGAAACTCGATGTGTGAGTCTACAGGCAATGTATGTGTGTATGTGCTTGTGTTTATGCTTACGCGTGCATATTACACTGTGGCTTGATCTGGGTCACCGCACATATAAAGGCTCACAACCCTACTGAGACTGCCAGACACCGCAGTGTCCTTATCGAGATATTTACAGGTTTGACCATCGTACACCTCTCTGATCATGCGCTCAGCTGGGGATTTCTTCCACCACTAAATAGTTTTTCAGAGAATACCTTGGGACTCTGGGTAGCATAACTTTCCAGTTTGACATCCATCAGAGTGAATCCATCAGGGTGTGTACCTGTGTGTAAATATGTGTTGCCGTGATGGATTTATAGACAAACAGTCCCACATTTACTGAAGCCAGGCGATGAGAGCATTGGTGCTTGTACATTTTCACACAACTTCTGGAAAAATATGTTGATATCTACAGTAAGCAATGTGGTTTGCTTCCATGCAATAACAAAACAACATTTTATATATATGAGTGCTTATTCAGTAATGTTTTATGTCTTTAAGCTGTAAGCAGCTCTAAGATGAAGGTGTATTGTATACTCTATATGTATGGTATATTACGAGCATGTGTGAATCTTTTTTAATAAACCCTGTTCATTAAATTATACAAATACTGACTTTTTACTAGGGCATGTTATTTACTGTAACAAAAGTTTTAGCCTAATGCCATTATCTTGCAGTTGCAGATGTAGCTGGTTGATTTAAGTAAGTGCATAAACAATACCGTTGGCTCTTTCAATAAAAATATTTGCTCTGTGAAGGCAGCTAATGCAAACAAAGAACGCACATTTTGAGTCTGCACTTAAGTGCTGGCCTATTTAATTAAAACAGTAGCTTGACAGGAAGCTCAACAGAAAATAAATACAAAATATACTGGTCTTTCCAACCCAAAATAAAAAATGTGTGGCGTACATAACACAAATGCCACAGTAAATACTGTAACACAACCTGCTTCCCACCTGTTCCACCATGCGTCTGTGTGAACAGGTTGAGTCGCGAAGGCCCATAAAAATGGCCGCTGACCTCCCGAGTTCACAGCCGCACAGCAGCAATGTTATAATCCAAGATGATGAGTCACCCCTGCACTGCGTTTATAAAGCACCCCCCTCCTCCCATTACACCCCCCGCCCCAACTGCGTTATCTGCTGTCGGCTTGGTGGATTCCAGAAAATCCTGGATATCCTGGGATCTTGTTGATTTAAAGTCCAGAGAGGGTTTGGGGGAAAATGGTTCATTAAGTTGAGTTGGCTCTGGTAAACAGCACAGTGTGTCTTGTCCAAGACATTTCTGAGTGAGTAACACACGTTTAGCAGTTTTTTAAGTGCCGCTACAAATTATTACTGTGAGAGCGAAGCGTTTAGTTCCCCATAAGTGATGAAAGAAAAGGTCTGAACATTCCACGCAAAGTAAATAGACCAAGAGGCTTATTCTGAAGACAAACTCTTGACATTTAAATATCAAGATGTTAATCTTTTCTTGCGCCCTCTCTCGCTTCTCATTAAAAAAAAAAAGAGTTTTTTCTCTCTCTAGCTTCAATGTTATACATGTGAATAGCTCTACATAGATATGTTTTTGTAAATGTGTTTATTCCAGTGTTTTCAGTATGTGCTATAACTACCGTACAGTGCCTTGGCCTAACCTCTCTCCCGGTTTCCCTCTGACCAGGTTCCATCGTGGGGACTACCACATTGACGTGTGCATAAATGACTACCTTGACGTCTACTGTCCCCATTACGAGGACGCGGTGCCAGAGGAACGGACGGAGCGCTACGTCCTTTACATGGTCAACTACGACGGCTACAGCACGTGTGACCACACAGCCAAAGGCTTCAAGCGCTGGGAGTGCAACAGGCCACATTCCCCCAACGGGCCGCTCAAGTTTTCAGAGAAGTTCCAGCTCTTCACACCCTTCTCATTGGGCTTTGAGTTCAGACCGGGCAGAGAATACTACTACATATGTAAGTGTCCATTACCCGGCTAAATGTAACCAGAAATGAACACACAGTAACACACATACTCATACTAGACTCACGATACACACACGCACACACAAAGAGGAACCTTAAACCCACAAAGTATTTCTAACATACTGTAAAGTGGATTCCCCCCCCAAAACGTATACAGTACAATGCATTAAAGCATATCTTTGTTGTCAGCTTTATGTCCAAAAGAGGGCAGGAGTAGATTTCCTTTTCTTTTTTGTTAGTTTGTATTTCCAGGTTACTGCAGTGATGTTTTTTTCAGGGCAGCCTTTTGACATTTAGCTTTACACCAGAAAGAAAAATAGGGTTTAACTGATCAGGACATTGAGGCACCTTCGCAAACAATGTTGTAGCTTTCACTACTTTATGTATCGACTTTTCTAGATGGCCTGTGAGTTTATTTCGTGCTTTACTGTACAGTATGTGTCTGTGCTTGTATCTTCTTGTGTGTGTGTGTGTGTGTGTGTGTGTGTGTGTGTAATTCTGTCTGTGAAATGGAGAGAGAGTGTGATTGGGGGACAGGCTTTATACAGTAAACACACAGTGAACCCCAACACTATATTATCGTTATGCTTTGTGAGCCGTGCTACCCTGATTAGAACAGACATGTTCATGGTTTGTTTTCAGTGACGCTTTTCATTCTCTTCCCCTCACTCCTGGAATACTTCCCCAAACTGGCAGCAGAATCCATAGGGAAGTGGAGCTCACTTCTCCTGCTGTTAAAAGACACTTCCCCCACTATCCCTCATATACTGGGCCATGCCGCCGTCTTTGCATTCGGCTATGCTGCTATTCAGGGCATGATGGCGACGTTAAGGTGTCTGCATCTTGGGGGTGAGAGCCAAGTGTCAGGGATCATCTTGAGCCGCAGCCTATGGGAAATTAGGTTTTTATCAAAGATGGGTGATAGAGTGGAATTGAGTTTGTCTTGCCACCGCAGACTATATGCACTTTGGAGAGTGAAGAGTCTCCGCGTCAGGCCCGGTCAACACCACTTTATCACAAGCGCATTTTGTCTCGCTTTCTACTCTGATGCAATCACAGAATAATACATTCACAGTCATGAGTCTGTCCTCGTAGGTGTAGCACCGACATGTCACTGCATGCTGTAGCTTTAATACCAATAATGTTAAGCAGATACGATTTCCTCAGGCATGACTTTATATGTTTACATTGTAGCGGTAGTGTAGCTGTACACAGTACACAAAGTGGTGAAATAACATCAGCTTGACAGCGTACTATCTGTTTATCCCTGCTGTGTAGTAGATGTGTTGTTGTCTGTGCCTGTTTATCTGTGAAATATGGCCTACGGTGCTTAGGTAGGTGGCTGTCAAACCAGACTTTCTCTCTCTCTCTCTCTGCATGTTATTGTGGAAAACAGTCAGCGCATGGCTGTGCTGGGCTCCAGGTCCCACACACACAACGTCTGTTTTCTGAATTGGCGCCTTTTATGAAGCAGTTAACCTGACAGCCAACAAGGGACTTTTCCCCTCTATTCGTTTCTTCCGAACCCCCCCCACACACACACACACACATACACACACACACACACACACACACACACACACACAAACACCTGTTCCTGCTTCCATTAGCGTGAGGGATGTGATAAAAAGGGGCTCTCTAATGTTAGCCATTGTTTCTATAGCCGTTGATTCTTTGTAAATTGATGTTTTTTATTCTTTGCTTGTCTGAGATACAAGATGGCAAATCCATTGCAACACAAAGAAAAAGCTATTCGGCTTTTGGTGATTTATCCGGCAAAGTTAACCAGATTTCCCTTTGCCTTTATAGCCTATTTGCATTGACAGTCCAACTAAATGAACGGAGGGGAGAAAAACATATCTAGGCTCTGCGCTAGATGGGGGTTAGTGAAGGGTTATACAATTCATCCCCCCCCGCCTCAAGTCTGTATTCCAACATATTTTTTCCATTTCTGTTGAGCGATGCCTGTCCTTAGGGCTGGATTAAATTACACCGCAACCGGCAGGGCTTCCACGGAACACATCCATTTCGCTGTAGCACGCCATATTGGTTTAGCGGCCCGCGGCTTCATTGGCTATTGAGTGATTCTAGCGCGTAGCCTCTCTGGCCACTGCTGCGGATATTAAAGTCATCTACCATGAATCTGTCTGACGTGTGATTTCCCGCCGCCATTTTGTCCGGACTAAACATTGTGGAGACGTACGGGAGATGACCGCTGATGGATCGGATGTTCTCTTTAGTTGAGATGGCAGAGGAAGACCATATGGAATGACTGATACCAATTTATTGGAATGAAGCGAATCGCAGGATCACACCTGTCATATTACCATGAGAAGCATCTGTTAATTACTTACATTGTAGTCATCATCAACATCAGCATTATCATCGTTGTTGTCATCACTAAATCATTTCTCTACACAGTTGTGTGCTCACATAAGGTTTGCATCACTTGCATCACTTTTACTGATTCTCAAATTTTTATCAATATTATGTAAATAATGAGGAAGAGGCCTTTCCAAAAGACAAGGATAATTGTACCCATTTGATTTTGGGAAAAAAAAAATCTAACTTTAAAAGATTAGTAGTGTTAACATACTCATACTGTTTTTTTATCTTAGATTAGTCTCTATCAACTCTTTATTTTTTTCTATTTTTATTTTTCATGTTTTACAGATAACGTGGCATAATCATTTAATTGAGCAGGACAGCCTGAAGTTCCATCTAGCTATACCTTCAGCAGTTATCAAAATAACAGCATTAAAACAGAAACTATACTTACAGTAATACTGCAATGCTTCAGGATCATGGTTGGGAAAGCAATATGTGACCAGGATGTAGATTTCAAACAACTGAATGGTCTTTACTGCAGCCTTGACTTATAGGAAATAATAAAAGCATCTGTTAGAAGGTTTTATTAGTGATTTACTGTGAAGGTCTGTTTTGTCAATCTTGTGTGGCAGTAATGCCACCTGGAAGAAAATATTCAATAGTTCTCTATCACTGTTTGCAACGGCTTCTTCAGAGACCTAATAAAGTGCAGACATTGTTTAGTGCTTAAGCAATACAATTAGTGTTCTGTGTCTAGGTCAGAGATGTTCATGACATTTAATTTGGAGCCTGTCTGCACACTTATCTTGTAGTCCTTTGACATTGAATGGGCATTAGTGTGTAATGTGTAGGTCTGAGGAGCAGTTAAGATTAGCAGTTTGAAGGTCTGGTTCCTACCTGTGTGCCCTGAATTCACTTAAAGGCAGGGTTAGTAATTTTCGAGAACGCTTGCTAATAATATACCTCCGCGCTGGGATACAATATTGACAAAATGTGATATTGCAATATTGATCATGGAAATTTAAATATCGATATTCATTTAGATTTTTTTAAACTAATAAGTAAAAACACAAAGGTTGTGGGAAAATGCATCAAAATATATTCATAACATATCATAACAACACTTTTTCAACTGACAGTGCTAATGAACTCGTACAACAACAGTAATTCCAAGATACCGAGGAGGCATTCTTATTGGCCACAAATGTTTTCTCTTCGATCTCTATTAAACCATTAGCTTCCACAGCCACACATCTCACTTTTCTCTCTAAGTCAAACACAACTAACAGCCAATGGACTCATCTCTCCACACAATAAAATGAACATTGCACTGCAACATTTTCGATATGATATTGCACAACGTGATATTGCAAAAAGGATACTGAGTCGATAGATTGAGCACCCCTACTCCGCATGTCTGCAGCGTCCCTCCACAGATTGAAACACATTCTGAACCAAAGGCTTTGTTGGTATGAGCGGTTTTTGCCACTTTGTTTATATTCCTATTTGCGGTGCCAGGGCAGGTAAATACAGCAACACTCACAGAGAACGGTAACCTAGTGAAATGCGAGGAGATTGACAAAACATGCATTAGCTTACAAATTAGCTTGCAATAGCTGACTATACCTTAAATCAACATGTTGATCCAAATTAATAGTTGCACTGTAATGTAGACATTCCATTGTATTAATTAATGTCTAGCCTATGTGGACAAAGGAAAAAAAAACATAATAATCCTCTGGGAATCAATTAGGCATCGTATTATTGGTAAAGTAAGCTAAGGACAAGCCATTTTGGTCTTGCTGACATTTAGCTGCAGATATTTTATGCGACACTAGTTTGTGTCTTTACCTCCGGATATTGCCGCCTCATCAGTGTTGCTAATGAGGCCAGTGACTGTTTTATCACAAGAAAATATAATGACACAATGGAAACCACGAGCTGTGCAATCATAAATCTAGTACAGCTTTGGGCTCTGTCTGTATTTAAACTGTATTTATTTATTATTTTGGTGCTTAGTGCTTTTTGTACAAGAGATACAATCAACATGTATTTTATTTAGTAGTTTAACATTTTAAATTTTTATAAAGGAAAAAAAAAAAAAATAAATATCTCAAATTGTTACTTTGCATCGTAGCGTTAGCCTGGTTATACCGGCCTGATCTCGTAAGCTTCACCATACTGTAGGTTCTACTCTACACAGCAGTCTGAAGTCTCTCCCTATAACGTCGTTCGGGATAGACTTAGTGCCAATAGGTGTCAACCAATATGATTAGTAGATGATTGGACCGCCTGATCACCAGCTACTCAGAACACGAGCCATGTGGGGTTGATTTTCCAAACAAAGGCACTCGCTGTCGGCACCAACGACTCGACCCACCTGGATGCTGATTGGCCAATGCTCTGAGTCCTGAATGGTTTTGAATGGAGAGTTCTCAGATTGATGTGCAGATCAATGGAGAAATGGATGAAACGTGTATGGACAACAAAAGAAAGTTATGCAAATACAGCCCACGAGCACAAACAAAGTAAGGAATGCTTACATTTAATATCGTAAGCAATTGCATTACAGTATTTCTCAGTCGCTTTGGTACATTTCTCATATCAAAAATGTGCTTTGGAGAGATAGACTTAGAGAGATAGAGTTTTTGCTAGAAATACGTTGTGTTTTGCTGTTTGTATGATTTGTCACGTTGGTTTGCAACTGTTTGCAACAGTAAAAGGATATTTTGAATATTTACATTACATGAATATTTACAGTATGAATACAATTGCAATAAATACATCTGCTAGTTACTACTGGTGTTTGTTTTGACCAGTTCTAGAGCAGCAGGAACTCACATATCCACACACTAGCAGAATATTTATCACGTCTTCATATCAAATGACTATTTCTAACCAAATGACCTGAGGGAGAAAGGGGTAAAAAATCTGGCCTTGTGACATAATAGATTTGGTCTCTCATCTGTAGCAGAGAATTAAGATGTCAAATTACCTTCCAGCGACAGAGCAGGCCGATAATGGCATTTTTACCCTCTGAGTTTGATGCAGGTCAAGGGCTGATTTGTTGCATCTCTGATAAAATTAGAGGAGGAGACAGGCTTCTGCTGTCATCTGCTTCAACAACAGAAACATCTCAATAAGCAGTTGCAGGAGTGAGCGAACTCACCCAAATGCTGGCCATATTTCTTCATTATTGGTGCTTGTCAGCTGCTGCTCTGTGTCTGAGGCAGGTACATCCTACAGAGATGGGAAGAAGGCTGGAGTTAGTCAGGAGCATAAGCTCATATAGGCAACAGCCAGCGGTGTTAGGTCAACTGCCTTTCTTTTAAATGCTGCCTACAGAGAAATATAGGGGAGAGCTAGAATAAACAATATGCGGGAGATGACAGAGTAGGAAAGAGGGGTATAGTAAACACAGATTAACATTCAGCTGCACAGTGTGTGATTTCTGGGACTTACACACTGTGCGGGAACACAGGGTGATGCAATCACAGATCCCCACCCCCTGGGGTGATTTTATGCACTAACACTACATACTGCTCTACACTACTATACTTCGGTCTTGGTCATATGCATGCAACACAGCAGAATTAAGTGAGTGAGAGTTCGCCTTGCTGACAACACATCTAAGGAAACTACTGCATAAGGACAGAATGGGTAAAGCATTTCCGGTGCCAAAGGTCACAATGCATTCACACCTTAAGTGGAATGCAGATCGCGATCAAACATTTTTCTAATAATTGAAGCAATTAGTTATTTTATTCTGGAAATGACATAAATCATTTAGGCCATCCCCAGGTGATGAGCTAGGAGTGTAAAGGCGTGTGTTGTCGTGTTGTGTGTGATGGTGTCATCGTGTAGTTGTAGGGCTGGCAGCGTGTGGTCGCAGTAAAGACTTTGCTTTGCGTCCCTCTGATAGAAAACACATCAATCAGCAGTTCTATCCTGAGTGATCTGGGGTTCACCACTGAGGCAGAAAAGCCAGATTGATACATACAGCACGGTGCCTTCTGAACTGTCAACCAAAAACACTTAATCAAACTGAAATATGAAGAAATATGAAATCCCTGAGCAGATCACCTTTGGCCAAAACACAAAATCACAATGGATTGGGCATAAATAATAAAGACCCTGTAGACCACACATTGATATTCATAAAGCCGTTTCACCAGGTCTCATACAGCTTTAACAGGCTTCTCTACCTCGGCTTATTGGGCTGCTAGAAGCACGTAAAGCTGGAACAGATTCCAACCACAAGCCGTGGACACGCTGCAATGTGATTGATCATAACTCCTGTGCTGCAAGCGCCATCAAGCAGCTCTCAGAAGGAGACAGGGTACAGGAGAGAGGACACAAGGGAACAGTAGAAGACAGCGCATTTTGAGCGACAAGCGCAATAAAGGCAGGGGATAGCGTGTATGTATGTTGATGGGACTCGGGGAGCCTCGCTAATGATGACAAACAGCCAACGTGGATCCATTTGCGATGCGGCTAGGAAACAGGCTACAGGTCCATACGCTATGCGTATGGACCCGGCCATAACTCAGCCCTCCCGTTCGTTCACGTGAAAAATCTGCCCTGTCGTCGGCACTCAGAGGCGACCTACCGACGGCGAGTAATGTGACAGAAAGCTGCACTCCCCTATGCAGCACAGGCGCACGGACGCGGGAGCGTTCAAGCGCTCGCAATGATGTGCACGCAGACGCACGTCTCGCAGACATAATTACAGTGACACAGAAATACATGCTCTTGCGTTACCGTAACGCTGATTGATGATATATCTCACCACCTCCCTCTTTATTGGCCTCTCTGTCACTCCATATTCAGCCTTTCAGCCCTCCATTACATGTGTGGCCATTATATTCCCTATATTCAGGTGCATTGTTTATACGTGACACATTTGAGGGTGATGACGGAGTGAGGTTTGGAAAAGTGAAGTCGATTCACTTGGCTGCCGATATGGGTCTAAGTGAAAATGGAAGAATGGCAGTATTTACATTGCAATGCACTGTAATTACAGTCTGTGTAATTACGATGTGTGTTACACTTAACACTGTGTCTGCTTTACTTCTGACCCAAATTGGGTGAGGCTTTCAGCATAAATACATGAGCTCAATGTATGAACCGCTGTACACAGACATGCATAATGCTAGATTTATATTAAAATGTCAGTACATTTTACGTAGCCTTTTCCGTAGTTAGCTGCTGCTTGTACCGTGATGCTTGTTCTGTCATACGGGTACTGTATAAATGCAAACGCTGAATCATAATGATCATAAGCCAGTTTGGTTTTGCAGAAAGGCTTCTGAGAAGATTCCAGAGCACACAAAATAAAAGGCACTTGTTGACAGGCAGAAAGCTGAGCAATGGACAAAAAGGCTCTAATCAAGTCAATTACATCTGACCACCAATAAAGTAATCATCACGTCTCATGGAGGAACACTGCGGCTGTGAATAGCCATGAGATCAGAGGAAAGTATAGGGCAGGCGGGAAGTGTGAGTCAAACAGGAGAAAGGGTGCAGAGCTCCTCTCCCTCTATAATGATTCATGCATGGAGCAGCTGACTCCAATGGCTGATTATGACTCAGGATCAGAAAGATTGCAGCAAAAGGCTAAGGCTGCAGTATTGTATATGTGGGACATAAATTGTTGTTTGTCAATTTACTTGGTCCTCTATTTATTCCTAGGCTACTACATTACAAAATGTAAACACACACACACTGCTGCCCATAGCCATTGTGCCTTTTACACAACGGGCGAGTGCTTGGGCCACAGCAATTTTCAGATGATGTGATACATAAACTACTGTAATTAAACATGACATACTGTTTGTTTGTGCTGATTTAATTGCTTAGTAGCAATTTACATTATGCTATTCTCATTTTTCCAATTTTATTGAGAGCCTAGTAATTAATTGCTGGATTCAAACCAGACAATCACAATTTAACTTAATATCTGAATAGATTTTATTTTTATTTTATAGTGTTAAATTAGAAGGAAGCAAACAATGAGCTCTGAACGCACGCACATACAAAAAGCGTGTGTGTTCGGAGGAAGGATGAGGTTTCCCCGTCTTCCTCACGTCTCAGCCTGTTCCTGTGCGCGCACGTGACCTTGTCACCTCGGACTGAGTGACATGAGGGATGAATTTGGATCATTTTTGGCAGCGGTTGAAAGATGCAAGGAGAGAGCAAAAGGCCAGCTATCACGGGGGGATGGTTGGGGGAAGGGGGGAGTTTATGTGCCTTCTTCTGCCTGGATTAATGTCCTCCCCCATCCCTTTCCAACCCCCTCTCCTCTCAGCCTTCCTTCCTAGCTGCCTCCTATTGTGTGCTCCCTGTAGTAGCATCTGGTTAATGGTGCTAAGATCACATCTTCCATCTTCTTACTGGCACACATGTCTGTGCACGTCTGTGCACGTCAGTGTACGTCTGTGCACACTGTCACACAGATGTATAGCTAGAACAACACACACACACACACCAGTTTACAGAGGTTCTTTCTGTGTGGCTCACCTTTAGGAGTTGCTGCTATTTCCTGTATTTTTCTTTGTCTCTTCAATAAACCACTCAATGGTTGTGTTGACGTAAAGGATGCAATTTTGCAGTATGCTTTCATATTTGCACAGTAAATGAGTGTGGTGTGTGTGTGTGTGTGTGTGTGTGTGTGTGTGCGCATGTTATTGTGGGCTGATTATTTTAAACAGAAGAAGAGTTGTTACTGCCAAGTGATTTATGAAAATACTAAACCTTCCCATGTTCTCTTTTAAAAAGAAATCACTGTTTTTGAAGCCCTATCTTGCGTATAGCACACATTATTCTTTTTACTGTTTCCATAATGAATTCCAGAGGTAATTTTTGATTGTATACAGAACAATTTCTCCTGGCAACGGCCCTGATAATAATACCCATTCATCTATTGCATTAAGTCATTGGGAAAATGTGTGTGGAAGTTTGTAAAGTAAGTGTGTGTGTGTGTGTGTGTGTGTGTGTGTGTTTGTGTGTGTGTGTGTCTATTATACTCTGCAAAGTTGTGTTTGATGTAAGCCACAACAGTAATCCCCATGGAAGATGACGAGGCCATTGGGCTGTCTTCATTCAGTTTGCCTGGCAGGGATGTCTAGATTGGAATGTGGAGCACTGGACAGAGTGTAGCAGTGTTACCCATCCTAACAAATGAGCTGGGATCAAAGGCTTAGTGCACCATTATTAAAACCAGCTGGGGACAACAGGCATCACAACTCAATACTTTTAATGCTGTGTGTCACTTGATAGCATACAAATGGCTTTAGTGGCAAAATGGAAGCTTTTTAGAAAATCTTTCATACTTTTATACATAGAAAACATTGTATATATAAACATCTATACTCACTTAGCTACTAAATTAGTTATATAATATATCATATTTTCTATAAATTGTATTAGTCTTAATAATCTCATCCCTGGTATATACTTCCCTATTACGCACACACACACACACCGACAAAGATGCTCACCTCAATTCTGAACTTCCTATTGGACAAGCAAGTTGTGTGTTTGCCTGATCCAATCAGTGAGTGGGAGGGCTACACTGCACAGACAGTGTGGAGCCAGAGGCAGAATTGAACACTGTAACTTATTTAATGAACAGCTGAGTGTATTATTTAATATTATAGTGAAACAAGATTCAATCAATTCGATTGTGACCTTGAAATACATGTAGATTTTTAAAATGTGAATATCATTACACACAATAGAATGCACTGAAAAAATAAAGACTGCCTACAAACACAGTAATTCCAGGATGATCTCAAATATACATGTCAAAGTAGGGATACAGACTTGCAGATGTTGTGGCCTGTTGATTGGACATGACATGTCGCATACCAATATGCGCTGCACTCAACAGCAAGACATGGCTCAGAAACCCTGCTCCGAGGATGATTCTATTATGGTAGAAATGTATCTGGATTACTTTCAGTCTAAAATGGGTTTTAAGCCAATTGTCTCATGTTGCTTGCTAATCTGTAATATTACATTAAGTCTTGTGGTTGAGTTGGAAGTGCCAAAGCTTGGCTGTGGTTCACTGACCATGAAAGTCCCCAGACTCTGGATTTTATCTAAACTCATGGCAAATAACGACATTTTCTTAGGCAGGCTTGATTGACTCACCCAAAGGTCTTCTTACAGACCTGCCAATATAAATCCTAAAATAACACATAAAACAACATTCTACCATTACTTTACCAGTTTAGTCAACTTTAACATTGCTTTCAGGTTCTTCTCTTTTTAATAACACAACTGTATGTCTTTACATCTGGAATGTGCTGCTGAATCTTGCATTGAAAGCCAAAGGAAATGTGTTTTCCAGATAACATAAGAGTTGCACCGCAGCTTGGCTTGGTTTGTGATTGAAACAATACCGAGCCTGAGCCGCACTGAGCCTACCTGTTTGTTCTCCCATAATTGGATTCTGCTTCGTTCCATTTGCCTTAATGCTGATGCATTATGCAGTGCAGTTAGGGAACCAGCCATTACCAGCCATGGGACATGTCTTGGAGGGGTAACCTGACCCGACCAGGGTCATCTCTTAGGTATAGTCAGCTATTGCAAGTTAATTCTAAGATAATACACTTTCTGTCAAATTCACCAAATATCTCCTCGCATTGCTCTAGCTTACTTATACACAGCCCTGGCTCCATAAATATATATATATTCATACGATATTGTTTTGAGCATGAAGTTAGCAAGCATTCTTGAGAATAACTAACCCTTCCATTAAGGGCGTCTGTCCTTCAAAAGGGGCCAGTAGGCATCTGTGCCTGAATGCATTGATAGTTGAGGCTACTGACCTGATGGTAACCAGAATAGCAGGTGTTGATGTTAAAGCCTGACAAGTACACTATGCTTGTCCTCTGCAGTTAATCCAAAGTTAAATGGCATTGACTCTGGGGGATGAAGAGTTACCACCAAGAAAGGACTTGGTGTTGAGGGGTATTCTCTGCTATGTACTGCATCTGGAAAACACAACAACATACCAATTGTCTCTACATACAGCAGCACTGGTCAAACAGCAACTGTTTGACTAATGGCCCCTAAAAGAAGACTTCAGGCCTGTGTTCTTGAATGGTGAATTGTCTGTTCCAGAGCAATGTAAAGAGAGAGTTGTGTCAACTCCGTTCACTCCACCGTTTTTTTACAGCAATGGCGGATCGTGGAGCCTCAAAACAGTTCCGGAAGTTAGCCACAAATAGTCAAAGTACCTTAGAGCAACTCTATCTTTCCATGGCTCTGGTCCGTTCAAGCCAGGCATATAGGGCCTTTGTCCACCAAACGCCGTTTTAGCGCTGAGAGCGCCTTTTTTCAATACAAACCCTATGTAGTTGAGTGCGGCAAGCCCTCTGCGCAAAACGGCGTTGGCGTTCAGCATATTTTTGCGCTGCACTCCTGTCGCTTTCAGTTGAAAACAGTTGGAACAACAAGAGCTGGATAGAAATCTAACTCTAAAAATGTGTTTAGTGGACACAGGCCCATATGGATATTGTAATACTTAATGTCCATAATGTCAGTAATGTCATGTAAATACATACACTTTATGGAATTAGTTGAAATACATTCTGTACATGCCCGAGGACGGAACTGAAGTCATCGACGCAACAGTTGTTTCATTACAAACAGTATGGTATGGGAGCAAAAGGAACACTTTGGTCTACGGCAGAAGTGCAATGTTTATTGGAAATCTGGGCAGACGAGAGAACACACAAGAACCATCTACTTTCTTGTGGGTATCAAAGAACCACTGAGCAGTGTCGGCAAAAGCTGAAAAAAGTGCGTGCTCAGTATCTGAAGGTATGGGATGCACTCCGTAAATCTGGTGCCTTGTCAGCCTACAAGGACATATGCCAGTGGAACGATTATGTGGACAAAATGATTGGCCTGAAACTGAGTAGCCACCCTAATGTTTTGGAGTAAGTGTGCCCTGGCCCTGAATTTTAACTGCAGTGTGAGTGCAGGCCAGCGGGGGAGTGGGGAGGGGGAACACATCGTCCTCGGGCACGCTTCAAGGAAACTGGGCCGAGTGTGAGTACGCCCTCATGCAACCATCCTGTATGAGGATGTGGAGTCAGAGTCAGAACCAAAGACTATGAAACAATGCAATCCGGTTTGGCCATACATTTATTACTGATACTATAGTTTGATGTCCTAGGCAGCTAGGGAAGAAACACAGTGAATCTACCACTTGACCTTCCAGGTACTGTACAATGCATTGTAAATTTCGACGCACATCCTCATTTCAACTCTCCTCAGCTCTGAATAAAAATGGCTAGGGGCAAAGGGATGAAGTGTGAAAGATTTTAAGCATTGGCGCAATGATAACTTTTGCTATTCATTGCCTACCCGAACAAAACTTTAATAACAAATTGTTGCCAAATAATGGCGGTCGCCGCGAAAAGTAACTGTTGTTGCTGCTCCGGAACTCCACTTTCCCCTGCGTAGGAGTTGGACAGCTTGTCAGTAAGAGTGGCTAAATGTGTAAACATAAGATTAGCCCTCTGACGGTCATCATGACAGAGGCTCCCACATGTGGTGCGCCATTTTCATCAGGGCCATGACTCTCTTTTGATCAGCTGCCTTCGCTAAGTGGCTGGTGTCAATGACCTTGACTCAGCTCTGCCCACAAAGATGATGAAGATAAGACATCTGGAGATTTGGGTGATTTCTGTGTGGGTGTGTGCTTGCAGAGTGTTTGTGTGTGTGCGTGTGTGTGTGCGTGTGTGCGTGTGTGTGTGTGTGCGTGTGAATGTGTGTTTGCGTGCCAAAATATTTAAATAGTGAACCATTTGAGAAATACAGAATTGGAAAACAATGGAGGAACTGACAAGAGAGATGTAAATGTTACTTTTCTGTGTGCAGGCACGTTGTGTGTGTGAATGCACATAACTTGAGTGGGTGAACGAGGATGGCTGAAAGTTCGTCAGTGTGCCACCAACTGCCCCCGCACACAATTAATGATGCTCTCTCTCTCTCTCTCTCTCTCTCTCTCTCTCTCTCTCTCTAAAGATGTTTCCTATTTCATCCTCCTCCTCCTTTTTGCAACTTCTGGTTTGCCACTGAGCTGTGAATATGAGCTTCTGATCACCAGACGCGTCCATTGCAAGCCGACACAACTGTCTTATAAGCAGATCACATCTGAAGAACGGGCAAAAATAAAGAGGCAAACGAGGGGTCAAAAAGGGCAGAAAGAGGCCACGAGACCCCGGTGGCCTCCCTTTAGACGAGGAGTCATCTATAAGCGAGAAGGAGATGGCAGCTGATGATTGAGCAGTCAAACTGACTACCAGGGATGGAAGGCAGACCACATTAGCCAGGAGGAAGATATTTAATATTTTCGGTCTCTTCCACCGTTATTAGTTAAAAGCACTCTTAATGAGCAAATCCCCTGGCTGTAGAGAGGCAGCTTGGTGCTTTGTTTTCCCAGCGAAATGACATCAACGCTGGGACAGTGATTTTATTCCCAGGGCACTGTGAACGGAGATGTTTTCCGACGTGAAACACTCGGCAGACAGGACGAGTCCAGGGAGTTGTAACAATCGCTGAGCGAATGTAGATCACCACCGTGAGACGTTTCTGTCTTGTGTGACTTGCGCATACTTCTATATAGGCATGTGTCTCTCTGTGCGTGCGTGAGTGCATGCGTGCGTGCGTGCGTGCGTGTGTGTGTGTGTGTGTTCATGTGTGTTGGGAAGGCAGCGTCCTGTCATGTGAACTTTGATGAATGGGTCTGGCTACATTGACAGGAGGAAGGAGCAGACACAGCTGGGAGGTGGGGTGACTATAACTTAAGGATCACTAGAGAGGAGCTGATCTGAAACGTTTGGCTTCATAGCATCTGCTGTCGAGTGAGCCCTAGTAAAATGGTGCCCGCAAGACCACTTACTGTACTGTATTGTATTGTACTGTATACTATACTGTACTGTAATGTACTGTACTGTACTGTATTGTATACTATACTATACTGTACTGTATTGTATTGTAATGTACTGTACTGTATACTTTACTTTACTGTACTATATTGTATACTATACTGTAATGTACTGTATTGTACTGTATTGTAATGTACTGTACTGCATGGTTGATTATTTCAGATACTGGGACAGAGAGTAACATGGAGAACTGGTGTGAATAGCATTAAGTGGCTCCTCTATGTGATACGGGGTCACTTAACTTAAGTCAAGTGACTGACACACGCATGTGCACGCGCACGCACACACACACACACACACACACACACGCACGCAGACGCGCACACACACATATGCACACACACAGGCACACAGGCAGACACATGCACACACACACACACACATACATAAAGAAGTCTAACTGACTTGTGTTCGACCTCAATCCGTGTTTTGAGAAACACCTGGTGCCTCATTGCAGCAACATTAGTGGTCAATGTGAGTGCACACAGGCACGCACGCACGCACCCACACACATACACACACACACTCAGATATTAAGGCTTATATTTTATATACAACTTGCTCCCAAGCTGCATGCTGTCTGCAAATGCTGAGAGATTCACACCCAGTGGATTTGACAGGAAGGGATCCGTTTCCTGACAGAAACCACAAACCACACACACATGCAGTGCACACATCCCAGATGAGTGAACCTTGAGTCCCAAGTGTCATGGTTTGTGGAGGACAAAATTAAACAAAAACCCCATTGCGTTGTTATGATTGAAGAGAATTGAGCAGAATGTTTTCTGGCCCTGTGTCATAGAAGAGGCCTACATGGTACCCATTGTCCTTGGTTTTCGCTAAATCTCCTGTTAGCTGTAGAATTTAGTATGCTACAATTAGAATGTGCTACAACAGCCTGCTTTGTTGGCTCCAGAGTGCATGCCTTGCCCATCTGCAAATGGTTTATGGCCATAATTCCACAACCACCATGACAAACCCTACTGAATTCACTTATGAGTCAGCACAACTGTAATTAACTATTTAGACTTTTTTTTTTTTTTTTTACATCCTGGAAGGAGAAGAATAACCACATCTGCTAACTGGGATATAATGAAGATATATGATGTTCTCGATACAAAATCCATGAATGTAAACCTTGCTGTCAAAAGAGGATATGAAGGGAAAATATTGATGTGTTACTTCAAGCCCCTTCTTTTACCTGTGTCTAATTTGTTTGTGTCTCCAGCCTCCACCATCGCTGAGAACGGGAGGAAAACATGCCTCAAGCTCAAAGTTTTCGTTCGACCATCAAGTAAGTGTTTGCATGCAATACAAAGCTTTGGAAAAGAGCCTGTCGAATTGTGCATTTGGACAGAGGCACCAAACTGTTTACGTCTAAATTCTCTGGTTACTTCAGTACATCCTGAATGACCACTTCCACGCTGTCCAACATACCTCTTTCATTTATCACGACTGCTTTACTTGCTAAGAATATGTTTTTCTTTTTTTTTTTGTTCTTTGTTTTTCAAACATGAAGGGGATTACAGATGTACACATTGAGTGAAATCCTGTTCACTGCATACTTCATCTGAATGTTGCCATGAGCTTTGTTGCTTGGAACGTTTAATTTCAGGGCTGGGGATGGGGGGCTTCAAATGTCACTAACCTATTTGGCTTACCTCTAATGACCTGTCATTTTCCTTATTTTCTATTGTAGACAGCTGTGAGAAAACTATAGGCGTACATGACCGTGTTTTTGATGTAAACGACAAAGTAGAGAATTCGTTAGAACCACGAGGTTAGTATGGCTTCCCGCTCTTTACAGTACATTCCTTTCTTTACATTGTCTTCCCCATGCATCTCTGTTTTGTATTGTATCCCTGTGTGGCCTTTCTTTCTACTGTGTGTTGGTGAGCCTTCACCCGATCCTCCTCCTGACAGTGTCATGATGTTGCTATTGGCTCATTATGTGTGTTCTTTTTTTCTCTTTCTTTTATTCTGTGAAGTTAAACCCAGAGTGCATGCAGGTATATCTATATACCATGTACATTTTTTATACATATTTCCCTCTACTGCGTTCTATATTTGTATTTCACTAACACCTCAGCTATACTGTACGGTACTGTTTGTGATGCTTTGATATAATATAATATCATATTTTCTTGCTTAATGTCATCATTAAAATAACACAGTGCTCTGACACAGACTGTCAAACTGCTTGTCGTGCATCACGCCATTACATTCTTTATTTTTATAACTAATTGTGGACCGTTACCACAGAAACTCCTGTGTTGTTTCATTGTTTGAAAGTCATAACTAGTGTTTACATGTGATAGCAATCATAATGACACAAAAACGTGCCTTAACAGCAGCGGCAGCGCGTAATTGCTGTGGCTCTCTGGGGCAACGCTGACTTCGCAGTGTTTTCTCAATACACACACGGCATATTATGGCTTCAGACTCGAGTCTCACCCAGTCACTGAACTGAAACCTCCCGCATATCCCACATGTTGTCGACTCACTATGTTTTCCCTTAACATGCATACACCGCCTCACTGGAAACATATATAACAAGCTGTCAAATGCCAGTATAACACATTATACAGACCTTTATGAAAATAATTTGCAGCGACATTTTTAATTCGCTTTTCTTTTTTGGGGATGGGTGGGTTGCAAGCGGGATCGTTTACGTCCTGGAATGCGGATATATTCAATATTTATTCACGCCAGGCGCTCACCGTCTTGAGGTTATCAGGGTTTATCATGAGCTGTATCGTAAACAAACACATAATCCACGCATCACACAATCCAACACACATACAGTGCTCACACATTCTTGGCCTCACGCACACACCCCCTCGGGCACGTGCGCGCGCATGCACGCCTTACACTTTCAGCACATGGGGTTTTGATTTATTAGTGGTAAATCCCAGGACATTTACAGTGCCTGCTTGCTTGCCTGGCCTGTCTCTCTGCTATTCTGCCTGCCTGCCTCCTGACATGCCTGTCTGTGTCTACGGTACATGCCTGTCTGTGTCTACGGTACATGCCTGCTCTGTATGCTTGCTTGCCTTTCCTCTACCCTGTCTGTTCGTCCCGCTACCTTATTGCTCATTGTTTTCCTCTTTGAAGAAAGGGGAGTTCACTGTTTCACCGACGCCACCGAGCTCATGGTGTCCACTTACCTGCTTCATGTATGCATTTATGTCCCCCGTCCACTTTCTGCTTATCTGACCTCTGCTATACTGTATGTACAGTACTGTGTAATTCCTACATGCACATTGCTGTGGTTGCAGGCAGTAGGGACTCCTCACCTGGGAAATTAATTCAAAACATGTCTCTCAAAGAGCAAGACTGGGGCTCGCTGCCTCCCAGGTCTTATTTCCTCTATTTAAACGTTTAAACTTTCAGTTGAACTTGTAAGCTGCGGTATAGACCCAAACATTATCATTAAGTATAAGGAGGCCATTTACTTCTAGAACAATTGTTGTTGCTGTTATTCCATATGCATATACAATACATGTTATTCTTCTGCTACATAATGATGTAAAAATGTAACTTGTAAGCAAAATTGGTAAGTTGTATTTTATTGTTATTTTCCTCAGATGACACCAGTCACGAATCAGCCGAGCCTTCCCGGAGTGATGCGACAAACAATGCATCACACCTGCGGATAGCATGTCCACCTCTGGCTGCTCTTCTGGTCTGCCTAGCAACACTCTTCACCTTATAGCGCCTCCTTCTGTCCTGGAGGGAAATTACACCTGGTGCGGCCTGAATCTGCCCGATAATATGGTTTCAGGGATGGGGTGGGATTTGAGTGGAGTGGGGTTGTTTGGAATGGGCATCAGAGTGGGCTTCTTAAGAAACCCTCTATTTTTTTCATATAATATTTAAGTGGTCTTTCTCCGTCTGTGAGTGAAAATAAGTTGATGTTGGAAGTGGGAGAGACGATTCCCCTCTTAACCCTTCAACTAAGATGCCAAATCCTGTTTTTGACACTTACTGATTCTTATTTCCCCTCAACTCTTAACAACTCTTTACATTATGCCTTTGTCAATGCAGCACTGCACGCGCACACGCACACGCACACACACACACACACACACACACATATTGCACGGCACATACTGTAAACTACACAACACTACCCTTAACAATCCCTGGTAGTTGATACACAGTAGGAAGCAGTGTAGAGAGTCTAACTGTAGGTCTTAGAAATGGTTGTGGATACGCAGGAAATTCAGAAAGCTATCCCGAGACCTCCTAAGAAACGTTTTACAAAATGCTTTTAACTCAGATCTAAGAGATCATGGTGCATGCTTACACTAGAGTCCTAGTTTGAATTATTTTAGTTTTTACTAATGATTACTTGCATATAGTGCCTACATGCTGTGTACTTTATATAAACAAAATTACATTACAAATTCAATTTTCACATTTTCAATTTTTGAGTCACTTTTAAATTTAAACAAATCTCAAATAAGGTATCATTTTTGATACAATGTATTTTTACAAATTGTATATGCAAAGGCCTTAGGATCAAACCCTTTGGGTGAATGGAAGAAACATATTAGCAGTGTTGTTTGTGGATGAGTGAGTTACTGTAGGTTGGTTAGAATCCACAGAGCGATGGAAGCAGTGGTGGGCACATCTTGCCCGCTCAATAACACATTTCAAAGCATTTGGTTCGTTCTGTCTCACAAGAAAGGCTAAATTAAAACGTGCTCCCCAAACACTTTTTGTGTATAGCCATTATGAAGAAGGATCAATATATTCAGACAGTTGATCACACAATTTCACGGCAGAAGTATTTTCCTCTTTTTTTTTTACTTTTGTTCACTGCCTCACTGGCTGCAATAGTTCCTTTGTTCCAGTTGAGTATTAGTCAATATTAACAACACTCATATGAGAATTTAGAATGCATTGTCTATTTTTCCTCTCCATTGATTGCAAAATAAGATTTTTTGTTCATCAACAGTGTTTCCCAATGTTTTGTCACTCAAGCATTTGTCCCTCAAGCAGCCGCAGCTTGAGCCCCATAACCTCGTAATTCAAACATTAGTCAGTTGGTCCTTATACATGAAGCATGATCTAAAGTGCAACAGACACTGTGTCTATCAATGGCTGACCTCATTCAGACAATATATGGCCCTTTACACAGAGGCAGGGCACATTCTATCAAGGGTTATGGTGACATGTAGCTTTAAATATAGCTTAATAAGCTATCGGACAGATTTTTCTTTTGCTTTCTTTCTTCGTTTTACTCTCTCCAGGAAAGAGATTTGCAAAATGAAGTATCAGGAAACAGGCTTCCTTGGAGAGCCGAGCACTGTGTGAGGAACAAGGAACCAATTGGTTTGGAAAGGCATAGAGATCGAGCGAGGAGCAGCAGCAAATACGCGGGCCGCCTAAGCTCCTGTTACCGGTTTAAGTGACTCTTTAATGAGGTTCAAAATGACAGGCATGTGGACCCCATGTTGTGGCAAGGGGAGTTATTTCTGGTATTAAAAATAGATGGAGAAAGGCTTGGGGGGTCTCGGGTTGGGGAGTGTAGATTTCCACCGTGGGGATTTTAAAGCACCAGTAACCTTGAGGTTTGAACAAATTGGTGAGTGAAAGAGATGGCAAGAATGAAAAGACACAGAAAAGGGTAGGATGGCATGGAAGGAAAGGGAAGTGTAAATAGAGTGCCTAACAAAGCAAGACATGGAACACCACTGGACATTCACCTGATGACAAACACATAACATAACCAACATTCGAATTTGGCCTTGAAAGGCATGCACTGTGTTGTTTTTGCTTTGGGTTCATTTTAGTGGCTGCCCGCTTCTATTTTACATCACAAGGTTTGTCCGCTTTTAGCTGTTTGTTTTAGTACAATTGTAACAATGCTATACAGTAAAACAGCAGCTCTGCTTTTTTACTAGGGTGGCAGAAGATGAGGCCATTTAATAAGGTATTCGTTTTCAGGATTACTCCGCAGGGAATGAATACTACATAAGAATCAATATGGATAATTATCAGCTTTTACTACAGATTTTCTCAGAAACCAGCTTCAATTGTACTCTCTTATAATTACCAATACTCTTAGTCATTATTGATTATTACCATGGTTTATACACCTGTACACACCTTAACCTGGGAAATGAGGATCAACTTGTAAACTGGATACCGTGTATCCTGAGGTAGTCAACCATATAACAAGTAGTGTTAGGTTAGTTACTGTTTTTGTACCTTTCTGGAGGGCAAAAAGAAAAAGGAGACACTTCATTGTTAAAACTGTATAATTATTATTGTTATGATGATGATTATTACTTATTATTATTATTATTATTATTATTATTATTATTATTAGCAGATCTTCTTGATGTAAATAGTGTTTGATATTAAAGTATTAATTTGGTTCTTATGTCTTTTCTAAAAAAAATATGAACACTATCTCTGGATTTTGCGGAGTGTGTATACCATGCTCAAACAATGCATTGTGTGCTTTTAATACTCAATACTTAATGAAGCGTTGAGCTGTTATGAAAGGGAAGCCTGTGGGAGCTGTACAAATCACTGTGTACGGATGGCTGGACTTTAGCCAGTGAGGGGCTCACAGTGGACACGTTTCAAACCAATCACCAACCTTCACCATTCCTTCACAGAAGGATCCTGCCCTGTTGAGAAATCTTGTGGACTTAACGGACAATACAACAATGCTTTTCACTTTGAAAGCGTGTTGATCAGCTCATAACTGGACTGTCTCTGCGTTTTAATGGAAGGATCTTGCCAGTTTCATAATGTGGCATGCGCATGAAATTGATAACATGTAGTAAAACAAAAAAACAACAAAAAAAACAAAAAAACTGCAAAAATGTTTATAAAAAAGTGTTTTCTTTTTCATTTTCTTTTTCTTTTCATTTCAGTGTGTTCAGTCTTCTGACTTTCACGTTGTGAGTGTTTGCATCCCCATTTGAGTGATGTCATTAAGCTGTGTAGTAACAGATGGCAAATGTACATAACACAAACCTTTGTTGTGAAGTTACAGTGGAGGTCGGTCATTTGTAGTTCAAATGAAACGTAGGTTGTGTTTTCTTTCCTGAGAATGACTCTTTCTATGGCTGTCTACTGAATTCATCTCGTGAAAATGCAGTCCGTCTATTCATCCTTTTGCTCTCCCAAGGGGAGGTGTTTGAAAGTGTACGCACGAGCGCAATGTTTTCAGTGTGAAAGTGTGTGAGACCTTATGTTTGTGTGTGTGCGGGTGTGCGTGTGCGTGCGCGCGTGTGAGAGTGTCTCATTTGCTGTTGCCGCAGTGAATGGGAAGCGGCAACGCTCTTTGGCAACGAAGAGCGTTTCCCATGCCTTAGCCCTCAGCCTCTGCCATGGCAGCGAAGTCTGTGTACAAGATGCTTTCTGTCATTGTGCTTTAACATGGAATGGCTGCTGGCATCCAAGAGACTACAACAGGGCCCTTTGCTTTTTCTCTCTCTCTCCACCACCGTTAATCACTTATCCCTGGGTAGATGTTAGTCCTGGCCTCAGTTCAAAGATCGGTGCTGTGGTTCTCAGGGTGGTCGCAAGCTGAACCCCTACATTTACTGTAATAACATAATAGTTAATAATAAAATAGATACCAACCATCAACCATGAGCATTAATAAAACTACATTATAAATAAATGGTTTGTTTCACACAGGAAGTGTTTCACATTTTGATTTATTATTTATTTATTGAAATGTTAAAAGTTTTAAAGATAATTATCTTGCGACCCCCCTCAAATCATCCCACGACCCCCTGACCCCTCTGCCCCCCAACAAAGAAATATAAAACCTAAATGTTTGTATGTGGGGTCAATTCCAGGTTTTGTGCTTAGCGGGGAATTATTTCTCACCAGCTCCCTTCATATACCAGGGAACCTCCTGTTCATTTCGTGCACCAAATCGTATACCTTCTTATTGCCCCTGTGTGTCACCACCTTTACCTGTTCACCCCCTCCACTTTGCCCTCACAGGGAAATATTTCTGGCCCGCTCTTTTCCACTATCTAACAAGAAAGAAAAAACAAACAAAAAATCAAATGGTCTGTATTTGTATATACACATGTCTGAGCAACTATGAATAATAATAATAATAAAATTGAAATACAATGCTTTGATGTTTGTGTGATACTTTTGTTGATGTTGTGACTTTGCTGTCTACTCTACATGGAAAGCAAACCATTTTAGAAAGATACTGGAGGTAAACATGAGCAAACAATCAAAATAATGTGTTATCACATTACACAATCACATTACACAATCGCATCCTTGTCTTTTGCCCTTTTTTTGTCATCTACCTGGTAAATAAACCAGTTTATATTTATGTTCCAGAAGACAGACAGGGAATACCAGGATAAGCTTTGAGACACTTGGCACTAATGAGGGCACCTAATAACCTTCTGTTGGACCCCATCAGCACCATTTAGCTTCACCCTTCATTATCTCTGGTAATTAGACTCCCAGGCAGAGCGCTCTAAGGTTCAAAAGGGAGGGTGAAGTTCCCGCACAGATAAGACGGACGTTACAAGCCAGCTATGTCTTGATGATTAGTGGAATTTTACTGTATTGACTGTAAGTGCTGTTCTTTGAATGTAAATATCTAGATTTTGATTCACTACAAACAGCCTTCATGTTTATGGTGTCATTATGCATATAGTATCAAAGGCATTTTAAGATGCTCTGGGCTACAGGTTGCAGCAGCTGAACACATTCAGCAGCAGTCAGCTCTGGCAGGAATTAAATAATGTATCTCAAAGGATATGAAATCACATCCAGTGTGTGAACCTGCCCCATCATTTTTACAAACATCAAAAGAAGACGTTATCGCATGAACGCACTTGGCATGATGAGCATAATTAGCATCATGTCTTCTTACCAAAAGGCATGACTCCAGAGATGCAGGTGCGTCTGTTGCAATACAGACAAACCCCTGCATCAATATACACGTGTGTGTGTGTGTGTGTGTGTGTGTGTGTGGGTGTGTGTGTGTGTGTGTGTGTGTGTGTGTGTGTGTGTGTGTGGTTAGTAATGATAGCTTAGAGACACGCATCTCGGGTCCCAGGTGAGCTATTCAGCTATGAACATATCTTCATGACCAGCGTACAGTGGGAGGAATGAGCTAGATTTGACTTGAAAGCGCAGAAGGACAAACACACACACGTGTACGTATATTTACTGGCACCTTCCCTTTATGCTAATGCAGCTGACAGTGTGCGTATGTTGTGCATCTCTACACAGTGTGTGGACTACACCCACAGGCTTGAAGAGGCCACCGTAATTGAAGCCTTCTGAAGGCATCATTCTCAAGTCAGCTGGCACCCTCATTGGCTGTTTGGCATCTCGTCTCCATGTGAACAATCAGTTTGACTGACAGCCGTGAATGATGTCTTCAGTTAATCGCTCCAGTGGTGTGAAAAGGTCATAAATCAGCCAATTACATTGCCCCGCTTTATGAATAGATATTTTTGGGAGGAATTATTTTAAATTGCTGCGAGGCATATCAACTTAGTCAACCCCATATGTATTGAAAGGAGCTGGGTGGTAGTGCAGGAAATAACAGATAAGCTGAATACATTTTAGTTTCAATCGCACCGTCTGTCGTATGGCATAACTGGATAAGAAAGTGGGAAGGTTGGAGATCAGTGCGACAGCTGTAGCACATTTCAGAAATGAGCTCAGAGAGAGAGAATGATTTTTAGAGCTACAGGAAGCGGACAAGACGAGAATGAGAGACTTCATCAGACAGATGCCTCATTAAAGTGATGTTGAACTTTTGTTGAACCCACTCCTGTGCAGCTCCCATACAGGTCCACACGCTGACGTTCTGATAAGAACATGGCTCAGATGGGGGTCATTTAGATGTCACGTGTTCCACTTACATGTCTTATATCTCAGTCTGCCATTTGAGTAGCTGCAACCAATCCAGAGGAGGATTACAGAAACATGTGACACCAGTCACACCACCAACCATCAATAAGACAGACAGTTTAACTGAAGGCAGTGATGCAACATATATATATATTAGAGATGCCACCCACCCTTGAAGTGCTCACGGTATACTCTCAAGTTTCAAGTGAATTTAAAAAATTTTTAAAAATTTTCTGGGGGCCTCATTTATAAAATGTACTTACGCACAGATTTGATCTTTGATAACGAAAATTAAAATTGGCCTGATAATGTGCAACTTGCAGTGTGCGTATGGAAAATCTACAGTACAGTATATGCCATTGCAAAATGGCCAGAGCCGACGCATGACTTCGTTGTGCATAATTGCAGTGTGCATCGTCGAGGCTGTGGCAAGCAGGTACTTGCTTTTTAGGTAAACCAGTTTTTTTTTAACGTTTCTGTTTAAAAAATTAAAAATGAATGTGCATACATAATTATCTCTACAAAATCTGGACCATTCCCACCAATATATTGCACACCCTCATTCACAGCCTGGGCTACAGACTGCCCAGCCACATAGCCCAACTGCTATAACGTAACTTTTTTTTTAACCACTAAATTAACATCAGAAAAATTAATGCCATAAAAAAAACTTCTCCGCACATATCTGCTGCCAATATGACCCATCTGGAAAAGTTTCTTTGTGCGTACGTTCATTTTCATCAATCAATCAAACATACGCACATTTCAGAAATTATCTTAAGATCAAATGTAAGATGCTACCCAACTTTTTATAAATGAGGCCTCTGAACAAAAATGAAGGACTTGCCCTTTTATTCTGGACTCAGGGTGATTAAAGGAGAATTCAATTACAAAGAAATAGCTGTCACAGGTACAATATCATATTTAACAGTAATATGGTAATATGCAGTTGTATAGCTCTGGTCACTGTTATTAAATACAGATATGTACCTGTATCCCCTCTCTGCTAGAGATCTGAAAAATTATAAATAAACCTTGGTTGAATGATGGTGTTTTTTTGATGCAATGCAAAATGATTTTCATGTAAACCAGCATAACTCACAATGATTTACTTGTTTTCAGACAGATATAAATAAAGAATTAAAAAGTCCAATCAATGTCGGAGTCACATCCTGCCTGTTTGTCTGTCTGATTCCATCCACAAGAGTTGGCAAAAGCAGCTTGTGGCTGTGGAATGGAGTACACTGATTTGCCAGAATTGCCAGAGGGGATAGGACATTGGTCAACTCCAACAGCTTCTTCCAGTTACAGCAAGTGTGGCATTGTAATGGGATTATTCCCTGCCAGTCCTGAGTGAATGAGGCCAAAGTAGTGGCAGCAAAATTACACTCATATGCCAACACGAGAATATCAAAAGCTTTGCCCCGGGGTCATGAATTCGATTCTAATGATTTGTCATCCTGTTAAAACAATAACTTTCTAAACCAGACTACACACATACTGTACACACACACACACACACACACACACAAACAATCATATTGACACCACATCCCCAAATTAACAGTTGATTTATGTGTTTAATTTTTTGATTGCATGAAATTGTTTGACTCTTGCACCATCATCATGTTGGAGGAATGAAATATTGTCACAATTAATTTTCCTTTTCAGATTTAATTAGTTTGCTTTATAATGCCATCCATCAATACCAGTGCAGGTTAAATGTACTGTAGATAGTATTGGAGAACAGAGTGACATTTTACAGTTTTATTTCCTGGAAAAAAATGTGTTGATGTGTGCCATAACTTGAATCTGATGATGAATTTAATTATTATATTGTGTCCCTACACTCTTTCAATCATAGTATGAAATTGCATTTCTGGAAAACATATCTCAATCTGGATTATTTCAGATATTTTTGTCAGGTTGTCAAAAGGAACACATCAGAGGAAAACTACATCATTATAACAGAAAAAAGATTCAATCCAGGACGAGAGCAAAACACAGGTATCAATACCGTTATATCATTCGATTTTTCTTCTTCTAAACTATGTGAAATGTGTATGATTATGGTCTGTATACGGTAAATACATTTGACTTGATTCCACCAGCTCTTCATTAAACCATTCTGAAATTGAGACATCCACTGTTTAAAAACAGTAAGAAACTAATTGGTTGGTGCAAGCATTGAGTCATCTGCTGACCTTGTGTTGCAAAACAATTAATTTTGAGGTTAATTTAAAAAATAACATTTTAGATTAATGGGTTTCAGGTAGTCAAATGTCTCCAAATGGGATGAAACCATTTTATTTTAATTATTTTCATGATGGTTACACTATTATTAATTTGACGAAAATGCAGAGTTAATTATGAGTCTACTATCTGGCATGGCATTTGTAATGCCCATGGAGGAACATTTATTTATCTGGAACAAGCAGATGGAAAGCCATCATCGGAAATAATTCATCTTCCTAGGTTGAGTATTATTGTGTAAGCCTGGGGCAATGGCAATATTTCCAAAGATCATGCAAATGACCTTTTCTCTGTTCTAACACTGCCTCCCTTCTCAGTTCTCACTCTATTCCCTGTCACACACACACACACACGCACACACACACACACATGCACACACACACACACACACACACACACACACAAACACACAAATATATATATATATATACACACAAATATATATATAT